>JAJAGP010004442.1:0-49914 GCA_025084515.1 Ancistrus triradiatus | reverse complement strand
TCAACTGGAGGAAGAAGAATGCTGAGTTGCATCCCAAGAACACCATACCTACTGTGAAGCATGGGGGCAGAAACATCATGATTTGGGGCTGTTTTTCTGCAAAGGGGACAGGACGACTGATCCGTCTTAAGGGAAGAATGAACGAGGCCATGTATTGTGAGATTTTAAGTCAAAACCTCCTTCCATCAGTGAGAGCATTGAAGATGGAACATGGCTGGGTCTTCCAGCATGACAATGATCCCAAACACACTGCTCGGCTCCTAAAAATCCTACAGCACTTAGCAGACGCCTTTATCCAGAGCGACTTACAATTGATACAATCTTACAATCCAAGCAATTGTGGGTTAAGGGTCTTGCTCAAGGACCCAACAGTGGCAGCTTTGCAGAGGTGGGATTTGAACCCTGGACCTTCTGGTCTATAGTCCAGTACCTCATTCGCTAGGCTACCACAGTCCCTCGCATAGTTACAATTTATTATTACTAGTTCTGTCAAAATGAACACAGTTAATCACAGTTTGGTTTATTAACCATGTGATCCACCTGTACTTAATGAATCTGTCTGAAATGGTTACTATTCCCTACATTTTCAATACTATATACACCAATCAACCATAACATTTAAACCACTGCCAGGTGATGTGAATTACATAACAGTGTAATGATCAGGGTAATTGTGTCCTGTCATTCAAGTGAATGTTACTTTGACACATACTACCTATCTGTGGCCTCTTTCAGCAGGATATTGCCCCCTACCACATTGCAAAAATCGATCAGGAATGGTTTGAGACATGACATAGAGAGCTGACATTGCATTCAAATTCCCCTGATCTCAATTTGATCAAGGGATCAAATTGTAGCTAATCGAGGGATGTGCTGTACAAACAAGACCAATGCATTGAAGCCTCACCTTATAATATACAATACTTAAAGGATCTGCTGCCAACATATTGGTGCCAGATCCCACAGGACAGAGGTCTTGTGGAGTCCAGGTCTCAATGGATCAGATCCTTTTCACACAGTTAAACAACCCCATTACTATTGAGATTGTTTGTTACATTTGAGTAGGTTTCTCAACAGCTCTTACTTCTGCCATTCTTCTGCCCCTCCTTCTCGTTTCTCTGTGTCAAGGGGTGTGGCGCATCCTGATTACATTCGCCTCTGACACTAGAGATCAAGTGTTTGAAGCTTGGGTCTTGCATTGGTTGTGGACCCATGCCTTCACTTTTTTGTCGGAATCAATCCGGGGCTCTCAGTGTTGTGAGGCGTCAGTGCTAACCAGTGCACCACCTGCAGTTATTATTTATTTAGCAAAACAGTGCATACATCTGATATACATCACATCTAGGGAAAGTAAACTTTGTCAGGTTTAAAATGAAGGAAACATACATGCTAGCATGTCAGTTAAACAAATAGGGTGCCGCTCCATTTCCGTGTAGCTAATCTGCCTACTGGAATGTATGATAGAGATGACAGGAAGCCAAAATACCTGGAAGAAACAAACATAAAAATGGCAGAACATGGCAAACTCCATACAGCAACACTTTCTATGCTACAGTGACACGCTCCTCTATACATTATAATTATAATGTGGAGTTCTTCTCACCCCCTCTTTTTGAAAAATGTGGCTATGTGGATTCTACAGTCAAAATAAATTAACATACAGGCCATCCTATGGCATGGAGGCCCCCTTGGCAAACAGGGCCTTTGATTTTTTTTTCCAAAAATTATGCCCACCATTGGTCTATAGCAATAAGGATGCAGCTGAATCACAAAACATATGACAGGAAGGGAACCACCATCAGCCCCTAACAACTTTATACATGAATAGACTAGAATACCTTTCAAAGTATTATTGCAAATGGTATCAATAGAAAGACTTTTTTAGGGGCCATGATAATCACAGTCTTACTGTATGCTGAGCTAACAGCATTTTGGCATGTCATAAAATGCAATGCTTTTTTGTATACTGCAAGCTTTGCCAATCAGGGTGCAAAAGATTCTGTACTGAAAAGGCAGTTTGTCAGTGCATGTGAAAGTGGAATGATTTCAAGATTTATATTTGGGACACAGTAATGTATTTAGGCACTCTAACAGAAGAAACTTGTAAGTTGTAATTTAATGTTGGTGCACTCCTGTTCTGCACTGTGAGTCACACACACCAGCCCTGACCATGCTCTGAGGCTCTGAGGCACATGGACACACATCTGTAAACTCCAGAAACACACATGAACAGCCAGGAAGCTGGAACCAAACTACATGGGCATCAGTACAGAATCTCCCACCTCAGACGTCAGCTTGTTAGGGGCAGGATACAAGTCAGGATGTTACGTGGGGTCTTAGAGGGAGCAGACGATATGCAGGATACCAGTCCAAAATAAAGTTTATTATGAAAGGTCCAACTCAAAATCTATTATAAACCCACAACCAAATAGAACGCAACTCAAAAACACAGTAAATGATAATAATAATCACAAGTGGTGATAATAATAACAATAATAACGATGACAATAATAATCGTACCAAAAACTAAGGTAATAGCAAAATATAATATGACAAGAACAAAAACCAAGGTGGACACAGCTAACTAAGAGCGAGGAAGGCAAGAAAAGAGCCAATAAGGAGAAGCTGTGGGGAGCTAACGCCGGCTCGGAGAAGCTACGGAAGCTAACGGCGGCTTGGAAAAGCTACGGGAAGCTAACGCCGGCTTTGAGAAGCTATGAGAAGATAACGCTGGCTTGGAGAAGCTACAGGAAGCTAACACCAAATTACGGAAGCTACGGAAAGCTAATGCCGGCTTGGAGAAGCTACGGGAAGCTAACGACAGCCTAGAGGAGCTACGGGAAGCTAACGCCGGCTTGGAGAGGCTACGGAAAGCCACTCCAACCAAGAGTAAGAGCGGCACAGAACCTAAACAAGCCAATGCTCCCGCAACCTCCTGGATGACCTTGGTGCTGGCACGGATGACCTCGTCACTGCCGTTGGGACGAAGAACCTCTGGGGGTTCCCACTGGGACAGCGGACCTCTGAAAAGGCCCCACAGGAACTGGCGGCCTCTTGGGAGGTCTCTCTGGAACAACAGGCCTGCGGGAAGGCCTCTCTAGAGCTTACAGCCTTCAGAAAGGTCTCTCTGGAGCTAACGGCCTTCAGGAAGGCCTCTCTGGAGGTGACGGCTTCCGGGAAGGCTTCTCTCGAGCTGACAGCCTCCGGTAGCGCCTCTCTGGAACCACTGGCCTCCGGGAGGGCCTCTCTGGAACTGGCGGCCTCTGGGAAGGCCCCTCTGACCCTGGCGGCCTCTGGGGTGGCCCCTAGACTTAGCGCAACTAGATCCGGAAGTTTCCTATTTATTATCGACGATGCGCATACAAGGCTGGGTTGTGCGGCAAGTTCAGGTACAGGCGCAGCATGCTTGGGGGCAGGGTTCAGCAACACATGTGGTTCAGGAATGGGACCAATGGGCGGAAACGGCAAGCCGCAGGGAACCAACGGCCAGGTTACCAAGCAAACGTGCCTGAGGAGCCTCCAGATCATGCTAGTGGGTTTCGACGCTGACCCGTGAGTTGCATCTAGCTCGGGTACGGAGTTAAAGGGTGCGTCGTGCTCGGGAACAAGGTTCGACTGCGTCACCGCTTTAGGGGCGGAAGAAGTGTGCTCAGGAACTGAGCTAAGCGGTGCCAGAGACGGGACCCATGGGCTCAGATAAGGCACTAGGCAGCATCAATGGCTCGGTTACCGAGCTATTGGGCCTATTGCATGGAAAAACGAGGCCAACGTGGTCAAAACCGGGGCAGACATGCTTCCGAGAATGGTTATTGGATGTTAGCGGCTCGGGTATGGTGCTACGGGGCGTTAACGTCTCATCTGCAGAGCTAACCAACATGGCATGCACCGATATGGGGTTAACGGGTACGCAACCAGGGCTAATGAGCTCCGATGCAGGATTACTGGGTGCTAGCGGCTCATCAACAAAGCTACACGGCGCAGCGGGCTCGGAGAAGGGGCTAAAACGCACGGTGGGCTTGGAAAAGGGGCTAGCAGACTCTGACGTTGAGTTGCGAGGTGCTAGCGGCTCATTGGCGAGGCTAAGCAGCGCGGTATGCTTGGAAAAGGGGCTAACAAACTCGATTTCTGTGCTATGAGTTACCAGCGGCTCATTTGCAGGATTAAGAGGCGTGACTAGCTCGGGAACATGACTAGCATGTGTGATAGCGGGGATACAGGGCGATAGCGGGGCCCCGGTTAACGCGAAGCTGGGAACATCCTCAGCAGATGAGGTGACACTCCCAATGCCAACTGCGAGCGAAGCAGCCCCCATGAGGTCCTCAATGGGGGAGGCTGCGCACAGCATGTCCTCGGCGGGCGAAGTGATGCTCAAAAGGTCTTCAGCAACAGGCAAGGCAATGTGCAGGATGTCTTCGCTGAGCGAAGCGGCGCGTAGGATGGCCTTAGCAAGCAAGGCAGCACGCTGGGCATCCTCAGTGGCGGAGGTAGCGCTCTGGACGATCTCCAGAGTGAGCGTTATGCTCGGGATGGTCTCCGGAGTGAGCGCATTCCGGGACAGCCTGGCCTTGGTGATCGGCTTGCCGCGAGCGGGGGATCATGTTGGTGATAGACAAGCTGAGGTGGGTGCCGAGGGCGGGAGGGCTTGACCTTGGACATCTGACCCTGGCTGTGTTTTCGGACTGGCTTGGGGTGAGGGCCGAACTCTGCCCCCTGTGCTTCCAGGAACCAATCGCAGGTCCCGAACTCAAAGAGGGGCCAGACCTCTGCGGCCCAGTCCAATGCCCGGCCGGTGAGCAAGAGCCCCACGAAAGCCAACCGGTTACTTTCTGTGGGAAAAAGGTGATAATCCAGACATGCCTTGCTACTGTGTGAGGAATTGCTGGAACTTGTTACGGTCCCCGTCAAATTTGTCTGGATGGCATGGTGGGCCTGCGAGGCTGGGACCTGCCGTCTGCATACTTGGCGGGGGCATCCTGTTACGTGGGGGCTTAGAGGGAGCAGACGATATGCAGGATCCCAGTCCAAAATAAAGTTTATTTTGAAAGGTCCAACTCAAAATCTATTATAAACCCGCAACCGAACAGAACGCAACTCAAAACCACAGTAAATAATAACAATAATAATCACAAGTGGTGATAATAATAACAATAATAATGAAAATAATAACAATGCAACAGGGCACTCGTACCAAAAACTAAGGTAATAGCAAAATATAATATGACAACAACAAAAACTGAGTTAACGCCGGCTTGTAAAAGCTATGGAAGCTAACGCCGGTTTGAAGAAGCTACGCAAGCTAACGCCAGCTTGGAGCAGCTAGCATCCAGCGGACGGAACCGCATGAAAAAGATATAATTCTGAGATTGACAATCCAGAGCGTGACAGAAACAAAAGTAATCCACTCCAACCGAGAATAAGGGCGACACAGAACCAAAACAAGCCAATGCCCCCGCAACGTAGTGGTGAAAGTGTTCAACTTAAATAGCTTTCTTAATCTAAACAAAAACACGTTCCAGATGCGGCCGTGGCCATTTGTCTGCGCGCGGGATTGTGAGCAATGTAGTTTCTGTCCGGCCACGGAGACAAAATCCCATTAAAATTCAGCCGCGGACCGTAACACAGGGTGCCTCAGCACTGTGAGCCAGCACTCCAAGCACCCTGTGCCACTCTGGTTTGTATCCGGGCTATGTGATGCCGTGGACTGACTGAGATGGTGTAACAGCAGATAGTCACCCATGTGTGCTCCTGGAATTTCAGGATATGTGTTCCCTTGGGTGGGTACTTGGAAACATGGTGCAGACATTGGGGTTTCCCCACATTGCACAAAAAGAGCTACCTTCTGTAATATGTGGGCATCCCTGATGTGCACTGAGAGGCGGGATAAAAACCAGTGTGTCTGAGCAGTAGAACACTGTTTCCCAGTGATGTAGCACCCTGCTTCATACCCAACCTCTGGGGAGGTGAGGTTTCACTTGCATCTTGAAGTTGCATTTGTTCTCCTGGCACTGTGAAGTTCATTATGGTTCACCAACATCAAAGATGTATGACTTCCTGGCATCATTAAGTTCCTCGGTTGCACTAAAGTTTCCCAGATGTTTCTGCCTTGCTAGGGGCTCCCCAGTCACAGCGCTCAGTCACAGTCTACAGACCCAGGGTGTCCCCAAATATTTGTGTCATTCAAGTCATTAGTAATTATAGTGACAGCCCTTATAGAAAAGTAAGACAATGCTGATATAGAAAATCCTTTACATCTTTCATCAAAATGCACGAGACGGCGAAGCAGCGAGTTCTTGCCAAAAGAATCTGATAACAAATAGTAAGTAAAAGGTAATAGGTAATTTCAATTCATTGAAATTAATGTTGATGTGACAAATACACACCAGTTAACATTCATAATGTGAATGTTACCCAGTCACAATAATTTCATGTATAGGAATTTACATTAATTATTGTTGATGCCAGTGTTATGACAACGTGGCAAACATGCCTGGTGTTAATAACAGCCTGCAAGCACACATTAAAGAGGATAACACTTTATCTGAGTGGATATAGCGTGGTGCACACACCCAAAATTTGATGGGGATCAACACTATCACTATTTGCTTTGAGATTGTTTTGTTGATTTTAATTTTGTTTAGATACTGTTTTTAGATTTACTTTGTACCCAGAGGACAAACCCAGACACTAGGAGGTGCTCATACGCACCAGCAGCCAATGTGCTGACTCAAAATTACAGCAAGAATTATGGCTGGTCATAATCCATGACCTACAATCTTAATAAAAAACTGCACTGCTGATCAAATTACATGATCTGTTAAGTTTCTAAAATGAAACACAAAAGGTGCAGGTAGAAGCTTAGCTATGACATTCTTGTACACAACTTAATGAACTCTTACTTTATATTTTCCAATATACTGACAAAAACGAAATACAAAATTTTGTACATGAAAAGGTTGAGCACCCTGTCAGTCAGCACATTGTAAGAGCCCCATTGACAGAAATCACAGACTCCAAAGTTTTTTGAGAGATATTTTATTGCTTCTCATTCACTTCCTTGAAGAATGCCTCTTGTGTAGAAATATTCTTAGGTCATCATGTATGATGATTTTAATAATATTCATGTATGGGAACTGTCAATACATGCCAATACAGTGCCTACAGAAAATCGTCATACCGAATTGATATAATAATCTTTTAGTCTCACAGCCTGAAATCAACAAAGTTAAATCAACCCATTTAAAAAAAAGTTCTTGTTTTATTCACTGTTTGCCTTACAAAATTCAAGTAACCAGAAAACACAACAAATATGAAAATGAATAAAAATGAAAAACAGGTTGGATCAAAACGTGATCTGTCCCCTGATTTAAATCACTGTACAACCAGCGTTTGCTCTAAGTATAGTCATCAGTCTGTTTGGACACTAGCTTTACACATCTACATTTTTTGGAATATTTACCTGCTATTCCTTGCGGAATTGTCTGAGTTCTAATTCCTTGGTGAGAAGCAATGGACTGCTCTCTTCAAGTCCATTTAATGATTTTTTTTATCAGTCAGGGCTCAGACTTGGATACCCTTGGACATTCACCTTCCTATCTATAAGCAACTGCATTGTTTTTTCATGGTCATGGTCAAGAATTTGGCTGTACATAACAGAAATAATTTTCCCTTCAATCCATGCTAAACACACCTCCACAACATAATGTTACCACCACCATGCTTCACAGTAGGTATGGTGTATTGTGGGTGGTGTATTATGATCCATTTTTGACAAATATGGTGCTTGGATTTCAGTTCAGAAATTCAATTTTGGTCTCATTGCACCATAAAAACCTTTGCCACATGGCATTAGATGTGCAAACAAGACTCAGTGTTGCACTTTTCCAGAAGAGATTTCTTTTTTGCCATCTTCTGATGGTTTTTATTTAGCATTACATTTTCTACAGACACTATCTTACAGTTTTGTTTATTGGGGAACTCTTGAATTGTTACATCCAACCTCTTATCAACTTTAGATTTTTTTACCTGACAATCTGACATAGACTCCCAGAATTTCTTGATTTATTAGAATCCATTCTTCCCTTTATTTACACAATACTTCCAGTATCATAGCCTGCCACACCATAGACATAATATACCTAGATGCCTCATTGGCCGCTGGATCATGCATCAACATCATCGCCATATTGGTCCAGGAAACTTCTCGTAATTCTCCATAGATTGTATTGGAAAAACTTGCATAATTCTAGTCTAATAGATAATTATGTAATAAAACAATAATAGTAAGAGATTAGCAATAGTACATAGTATATATATATATATATGTATATATGTATATATATATATGTATATATATATATATATACATATATATATATACATATATACATATATATACATATATATATATATATATATGTAGTAGTATATAATAATAGTAATATAATAGTTGAATAAGTATTCATTATTTTATATACTGTATTATACTATTATTATATTACTATTTATACTACATAAACTATATGTACTATTGTTAATCTATTATTTCTTTCATTATATTATTTATTAGACTACATCTTATTGTATTCACAGGCTAATAATATGCTGTACTGTACTGTATATTAACTTTGAGTTTGTCTGTATCATTTCATTGTTATAACAAACAGAAAGCAGACTGACTGCCAGTTTCTCACTATTTGATGTTTATTTGTTAATTTTGTTACATTCTTGTCAATGATGGTTAGTTATAAGAACTTAAAGATTTAGACTCAGTACTTGTAAATTAAGTAAATGACCTAAGTTCTGACATTAAATTCATATAAATTAAATTATAAAGGGATGTTTCCACATGTATTAACCAAGGAAAATAATCCAAAGCCATGCTTGACAAAGAAAAAACCTTCAGTTTTTACAGTTTCTTATGACAAGAAATTATTTTCCACCACATTAACTTGCCTAATGTTGTACTCCTCTCTTTCGAGATTCGGAGTAACTGGAGTCAAAACTTTTTTGTACTCCACATAGATCAAAAGCCTTGAATATAAAATGACTCATTAAAATTGGTTGAGAAAAAATGCAGCTCCTGTGTTCACTTCTGTTTGTTTACAAGCAAGTCTTGCCTGGACCAATATGGCGCAGGCATTGGAGTATCACAGAAACGAGCCGAAGCAGCCAATATGGCGTCTAGGAATATTTGTCTATGTGCCACACAACCAAACAGCATATTAAAACACACTTATTAATAATATTATAGTATTGTGTAATATTAATTTTAATATTTAATATCAAAATGTGTTGAAAAGAACAAAGTGTTCCTTTCTTGAAATACTTGTTGTTTTTTTCCAAACACATATTTTTAGTGAATACTTCTGTTTTATTTTTCACATTGTATAACATATGTCAGACGCTGATTTTGTAATGTCACAAGTAAAGTTTTTTTAAATGACTCCTGAATGGAGATTCCGTTTGTACTCACTTGCTATACAGTGGACTGGTGAACAACTACAGCTACATACATGCTCTTTGCAGTGATGAGAGGGTTTTGCTTTTGACTATTGAATGTATGCACAACAACCAAGAGGCTTGTAGGATTACGGAACTGTTTAAGATCTGCTGAATTATATTGAATTGTCTAGATCTGACCTGGATTAATGCATTTTATGTCAATCAAGTTGTAAGACCTCACAAAACACATTCAAACACATAAAAAGGTGGGACTGGGCAATTCAGAGCTAGTAATGAATTAAAACAACTAAATAATGATGTGATTGGTGATGTCAACAGATTATAAACATATTTGGTACTAAAGCAGCATCCAGGAAATGCTGAATATTTATTGAGTAAAGATAGTCAAAGGATCTCCAGTTTTTCAATAAATGCATGAGAAAATTATTAAAATGTTTAAAAACAATGTACCTCAAAGAAAGACTGGAAGTGATTTTCATATTTCTCCCTCTACAGTGCATAATATCACTAAACAATTCATGGAATCTGGAGGAATTTCAGTGCGTAAAGGGAAAAGTCACAAGTCTAAACTGAATGCCAGTAATCTCTGATCCCTCAGACAGCACTGCATCAAGAACCGTCATTCATCAATAGCTGACAGAACCACATGGTCAGGGGTTCCTTTATCAAACATTTATTAAGCACCACAATGCATTCGCAAATGCCACTTAAAACATTACTGTGCAAAAAACCAAAACTTATGTTAACCATGTCCAGAAGCAGCGTTGACTTCTCTGGGCTCATAGACATCAAGGATGGACCCTCACACAGTGGGTCAGACCAATCAGTATTCCAGATCTTTTTGGAAGAAATAGACGCTGTGTGCTCTGGACCAAAGATGAAAAGGACCATCCAGGCTGTTCTCAGCAACAAGTCCAAAAGCCAGGCTATGTCATGGTATGGGGTTGGGTCAGTGCCCTTGGTAAAAGTCATTTGCACTTCTGTGATGCAGCATTAATGCAGAAAAGTACATTGAGATTTTACAGCAAAATTAATTCTTTCAAGACGACATCTTTCACAGGAACGTCCATGCATTTTTTAACAAAAAAAAGGTGAAACCACATGCTTCATACAATACAAAAGCATGGCTGTGGTACAGGTACTGGAGTCATGACCTGACCCCAATAGAGAATGTGTGGAGAATTTTGAAACAAGAAAATGCGACAACGACCACCCTGTAATGTTACATATCTTAAGACGTGTTTGCAGGACCAGGACTGGGACAAAATAACACCTGAAACACTAAATCAGTGGGTATCCTCTGTTACGAAATGACTTTTAAGTATGGTGAAAAGGAATGGCAACTCTACAAAGTGGTAAATGCTTTACCATCCCAACGTTTTTTGGAATGTGTTGCAGGCCTGAAATGCAGGAATGGATTATTAACAAATTAAATTAAGTTAACCAGATAAAACATGAAATATCTGAAGTTCATACTGTCTACAATGCAATAAAAGTCAAAGTAAATGTAAGAAACACTATGTTTTTTTATAATAATAATAATAATAATAATAATAATAAACTGCATTTTTCTCAAATGTGATAATGCGTTTCATTACAAATATAATGACTTAAAATACTCCTCAAAGCTTTGCAACAACTACTTGAAGACCAAATATGACCAAGGAGTGCTGACTGTCATGGACTTTCCTTCACAGTGACCTGTTCCTTAAACCCAATAAGCATTTATGCCAGGACTTGAAGACAGAGAAAGCCAAGCATTCAGTAACATCACAAGATGCTCATTGGAATAGTGTGAAATCAGGTGGAATATCATGAATCGCCAGGTTTTGCACAAACTTATGGGATCCATGCCAGCTGGAGTGCATGCTGTCATCACAGCAGATGGGGAACATACCAAATAATAATAAATTCTGAAATTACACATTGTTTGCATGAATAATATACTATACTCCAGTATAAGCGCTGGCACCCTGCATCACAGATATACACGCGAGGGTTTAGTGTGAATGTTAGTTTAACGTTATCTGCACTTTGTATTGTGTTTTTGCACTGTTACCTTGCACTGTGTAAACTGAGTACTGTATTTATTGTGTGTACATATTGTCACTGATATGTGTGACACCAGTAATTGCTCCCGGGATGCCCCCAGGGGGCAGTGACTTCAGTGTTAATACTAAGCGCAAAACCAGAAAACTGCCATTAAGACAGATAATTTTGAATAGAGGATTTGTACTACAGTGGAGCAAAAAAGTATTTAGTCAGCCACTGACTGTGCAAGTTCTCCTACTTAAAAAGATGAGAGAGGTCTGTAATTTTCATCATAGGTACACTTCAAACTATGAGAGACAAAATGAGAAAGAAAAATCCAGGAAATCACATTGTAGGAATTTTAAAGACTTTAATTGTAAATTATGGCGAAAAATAAGTATTTGGTCAATAACAAAAGTTCAACTCAATACTTTGTAACATAACCTTTGTTGGCAATGACAGAGGTCAAATGTTTCCTGGAAGTCTTCACCAGGTTGGCACAAACTGTAGCTGGTATTTTTCTCCCATTCCTCCATGCAGATCTCCTCTAGAGCAGTGATGTTTTGGGGCAACACGGACTTTCAAGTCCCTCCACACATTTGAGGTTGAGGTCTGGAGACTGGCTAGGCCACTCCAGGACCTTAAACTGCTTTTTACAGAGCATACTCCTCCATCGCCCGTGCGGTGTGTTTGGGATCATTGTCATGCTGGAAGCCCCAGCTGCGTTCAATGCTCTCACTGATGGAAGGAGGTTTTGGCTTAAAATCTCACGATACATGGCCCCGTTCATTCTTCCCTTAACACGGATCAGTCGTCCTGTCCGCTTTCCAGAAAAACCTCCCCAAAGCATGATGTTCGTTCGAGACTCAGACACTCCCCAAATTTTTAAGTCTAGGCTAAAGACATGCTTAGTTACGCAGGCTTTTGACTAGATTTAGACCGGGATGCATGGCTTGGGTCACTGGGGCTGGAGTCTGGAGTCATGTCTGGCCGGCCTGCCTGCCTTGTCCGCTAGCCAGGAGTGTCGAGTGGGTGGTCTGGCTGAACTGGGCTTCAGTCCTCGTGATCTTGACTCGTGCATCCTTGCCTTAGAATAAGGGCAGAGCTGGGGGTTCATAGTCAAAGAGTCTTATGATGATCAGAGACGTTGGGTTGCTGTCTTCTGCCTCCCGTGGGGTTGCCGATGTCTCATGTGATCCCTCTTGGCTGTTACCTACCAGTTCTCCTCTTTCTAGCTATGGTGCTATAGCTAATGCTGCCGGGGTCTCATGCTACACATGGCATCAGTAACTGTTAACAGACACTGTGCTCTTAATCCATAACTAGTTGCATTTACTGTTTTCTCTTCGAGCTGTGTTCCGGTACCAGTTCCAGCCGCACACATGATGTTCATCTGCTGCAGCTTCACTCAAGCTGCTTCCGTCATCAGCTCCAGTCCCACCATACCTGGGCCACACCAGAGGGCAGTAACTTTCTCCCTCCTCCCGTTGGCTGGGGTCGAAGTGCTGCCAAAGACTTTCCTGCTTAGACTCGGGATCCTTGAGTGACTCTGTGTCACTTAATGCCGATGTGCATATTTCACATTTTACTTAAACTATGACTCCATGACTTTAATTTCATTCTTAGATTTATCATCTACACCGCCGAAGGAGGTTGGGTCCCTTTTTGAGTCTTGGTCCTCCCAAGGTTTCTTGCTAATAACACTTAAGAAGTTTTCCTTGCCACTGTCGCCCTAGGCTTGCTCAATTTGGGATTGGACGTAGATATTAGGAGATAATCTAAAATTGTAAAGTTGCTTTGAGACAATGCTCCATTGTAAAAAACGCTATATAAATAAATTTGACTTGACTTGACTTGACATGTTTCCACCCCCATGCTTTACAGTAGGTAAGGTGTTCTTGGGATACAACTCAGCATTCTTCTTCCTCCAAACAGGACGAGTTGAGTTTTTACCAAAAATTTCGATTTTGGTTTCATCTGACCACATGATATTCTCCCAATCCTCTTCTGGTTCATCCATATGCTCTCTGGCAAACTTCAGACGGGCCTGGACATGTACTTAAGCAGGGGGGCACGCCTGGCACTGCAGGAATCCAGTCTCTCTTGGCGTAGTGTGTTACTGATGGTAGCCTTTGTTACTTTGGTCCCAGCTCTCTGCAGGTCATTCATCAGGTCCCTCTATATAGTTCTGGGATTTTTGCTCTCCGTTCTCATGATCATTTGGACCCCACAGGATGAGATTTTGCGTTCTTGAATGTCTTCCATTTTCTTACAATTGCTCCCACAGTTGATTTATTCACACCAACCTGCTTGCCTATTGTAGATTCACTCTTCCCAGCCTGCTGCAGGTCTACAATTTTCTTCCTGGTGTCCTTCAACAGCTCTTTGGTCTTGGCCATGGTTGAGTTTGGAGTCTGACTGTTTGAGGCTGTGGACAGGTGTCTTTTATACAGATAACGAGGTCAAACAGGTGCCATTAATACAGATAACAAGTGGAGGAAAAAAGAGCTTCCTAAAGAAGAAGTTACAGGTCTGTGAGAGCCAGAAATCTTGCTTGTTTGTGGGTGACCAAATACTTATTTCCCACCTTGATTTACAATTGCATTCTTTAAAAATCCTACAATGTGATTTCCTGGATTTTTTTTTCCTCATTTTGTCTCTCATAGTTGAAGTGTACCTATGATGAAAATGACAGACCTCTCTCATCTTTCTAAGTAGGAGAACTTGCACAATCAGTGACTGACTAAATACTTTTTTGCCCCGCTGTATATAAATATAAATGTGCACATAATACATCACATAAAGTCTGTAACGAATTTTACAGCTGTTTGTTTAATATGAGCTGTTGACCTTAAACTGAATTTACTGGTTAACTGATTAGCATTTTACCACTGGATTACCTTTGTAATAAATAATTTATATTTTAAATAAATAAATAATACAGAATTAATAAATAATATAAATGTTAATGATTTCTTTTATAGCTAACTATAATTATTATAATTATATATAATTTACATTAATATAATTCTTACAACTATGTGACAGCATTTTTCTTTCCCCTTTGAAGTTGTAATATTCTCATATTTTAACTTAATAAATCAATTAATTGTTTAATGAGTAAGATTTTAAGTTGATTGCTTTTTCTGCTCATCATTAAAATATAAATGCTTAATTGCACACAAAAGTAAAAGTTTAATGTAAATGTAATATCACCGCATCAGTACAGTGACATTCCATCATTTATGCAAGGAGCCACCATTTTTTATTTCAACCAAGGAGGAGCTGTGATTAATAAATACTAATCATTTCATCTTGGATTACAAACATGTACTAGGTGTTCCTGTTTTGCCCAAATGAAAACCTGCAGCCTGCAGATGTGAGTGTAGCAGTAAGTAAAATCTTGTTAATATCACATAATTATGTCTGCCCTCTTCGTTCTTTGGGATAGGCTTCAGACTCCCTCATACCCCCCAACGAAGACCCTGGTACAATCAACATTCCTTGTAAAATGCTTCAATCCATATTTAATACTGTGAAACGTCAAGGACTTGCTAATAAATAAGTGATTCATATTCTCTGTTTCTCAATCTGGTTTTGATCTGAAAACAGATTAGTCACCAACCTGTCATGACACCTTCTGTTCACCTGGTGTAAACAGGAAATAGAGTTAACATTGTTGCTGATCAACGTTCTGGAACATTTCTATTTCAATCAAAAATATTGCCAGACACAAGGTCCCAGCAACTGAGTGGTCTGATAAATAGGACAAATTCTAAATCGTAAGACATGACCAGGACAGTCAACAGATCTCACACCAGTTATAAACCTGTGGTAGACTTTAAACAGATGAGTTAGACAGCAACGACCATCACTATAAATTGAAGGAAAATCTTCCAATACAGTTTCCAGAACTTTGTAGAATCTATGGCAATATGTTATTTTGGCTGTTCTGGTGGTTCGTGATGATACAACACTTTACTGGGACACTATATTGTCTTTTCCTTTAATTTGTCTATATATAAATAAAGGTAGACTCTGGGACTGATAAACACCAACATATTATATAGCTTCTAGGGACTATGGATGAAAGAGACAAAAGTCTTTAATCCTGACAAGATAATTCTTCAAGAATACTTTTTCAGTAAACTGTCCTCTACTTAAATACTCTGTAACAAATTATGGCTCAGGCTGGTGAGTAGTCATGTTCTAGCTTGTGTGTTTTCCTTCTCATCTTTGTGACTTATGCATGCGATAACATGCTATGAAAGGGTTTGGAATTGTGACTCTGCTTTCACACATTAGTTTCTGTTCTTGTAAGGGGAATTTCCTGCCCATTTTCAGAAAACTTAAGAAAACCGTCATGATATTTTCCAGTTACTCAGGACATGTAGGAGCTGAGCTGTCGCAGTATCTCATCTCTAATGGCAAGAATATATTTCTATGTAAATATGCAAACAATAGCACATTACAATGTCTTTCTCTTGAGCAAATGTTTGTAAACATTTGTATCACATTTTAACTGAAAACATATAGATTGGGTCTGCTTCCTGTTTCACAGCATGGCTGCTGAACTAGTTCTGTCACTTTGTGTGATCACCTATTGTGCCCATAAGCCTGTCTCAGCCTGAAATACCTGCTTATGCCCAGAGCGTGATAACACACCTTCCACATGCAATTTGCATTCACCCAGATCAAAAGAACATAAACAGTATACAGTCTGCACTACACAGTTGTAATTTCGTTCTTAAAATCAACTTGTGAATCATCAGTAAACCTGTAAACTACTGCAGAAATAAAGAAATAAGAGCATCGGTCTGGAGAATTCATGATCTAAAAGTCCAACTCGCAGTGTATGAGGATTAGCTCATTCATTATAGGTTAAATCTTAACGAATGCAGCTCACAGAGCTCACTGCTGACAACAGAAGTAAAGGTAAGAACCGTCTGGCCTGGCTGGAGATTTTGGGTGTGGTCGGTTTGTTCAGGGCTAAACACAGGCCATCCAACCCTGAGGCTGCCATTATCAGCAAACCCCCATTTTATTTAGTCAGAGCTTGACCTGGGAAACACAATACCAGTGCTGCTTGCCTTCTCCAAGTGAACAAAAGGATGTCAGGGGAAGATATTTAGTGTCAACAAAGCCACAGTTCAGGGAATACCTGTTGGTGGAACAGCAAGACGTGTGACGACATACGTCGGGAATTAAGCTCGTGCACAAGTACTCCTAATGCGTAGTGAAAATTCACTTGAACACCGGAAAAGCATTCCTATAAAGCTACAGCTTTGTGACTCAAGTTCTCTCCCATGCACTAATACCTACCATCCCCCACTGCATGGCAGTCGGGCATTGTTAGCTCATTTCAAAACTAAAACCTAAGTTCAGTCTTTTTAAAGGAACTGTATTAAACTCATTTTGTTTTAATTGCTGATTAAAACACACATACCAAATGAGGGAACATATCTTGTTATTTTTACATGTTGTGGCCTACAAATATCTTGGAACAATATAAATTAACAATGGCTACTGTTTTTTCTTCTTAGTTTACCACCTAAGAAAAAAAGGACAGCTATAATTTGTTACAATACAATTGCAAAAAAACCCTGAAAAGACAGTTTAATTAGCAGCTTTAGGAGATGGTTTCAATGCTAAAGGAGGATGTATTAGTTACAAGATTAACTAATACAAGAGTTTCTATAAAAAGAGTTCACACAACTTTTTGTAAATGAGTTTGTCTGTTTGTATATTTAACGTTGCTATCAGCATCAGTGGCTATTTCAGCGACACACACAAGGTTACATCAAGACTAGTCAGATACACGTATATACACACACACAAGTCACGCCAAATGCCAATTTAGCATACTCAGTTAACCCAACACATGTCTTTGGACTGTGGGAGAAAACCGGAGTACCTGGAGTAAACCCATGCAGACATGGGGAGAACATGCAGACCCCACACAAAAAAGGACCCAGACCACTCCACCCTGGGATTGAACCCAGGACCCTCTTGCTGTGAGGAGACTGTGCTACCCACCGAGCCACCCACTGTAAATGAGTAATTAATTAATTAATGTGTTCAGTGTATACAATACATTAACAATGGCTTATTACTGTTATTAGTTTAGGCAGAACGTGGTTAACTAAAATGGACATGTTTAGGCCAGTCATTTTGAAATGTAATATTTCTTGAGGAGTTGGAAGTGAATGAAACCAAAATGTATTCGTTAAATCTATTGATTTATTTTAGATTTTGCTTGTTTATTTACTCTATTGTGTTGCATTTGGACATACAGTCTGAAACCACTAGTGAAAATATTTTGTATTTTTCCTCAAATTTAATACAGTGTTCTTCATTACAAATCATATAATCAGCATAAGAGTTTGTGTGAAAAGTTTAAAAATGAACAAATTTCAGAATTGAATAGTATTTCCTATGTTCCCCCTTTTGCTGTAATGACACCACACACTTGAGCTGCCATGGAGTTCACACGTCTATGCAAAATATGATGATCCATGTTATCCCAGCATGATACTCTATATTCCAAAGATCATCTTTTGATGTTACTGAATGTTTGGCTTTATCTGTCTTTTAGTGCCCCCATAAATGCTCTAAAGGTTTTAGGTCAGTTGACTGTGGATGAACGTTCAAGACAGACAGATCACTTTAAATTATTATGCTAATTATGTCTTATAATGAACATCATTGTATTCATTCAATAAAAATGCTAAATAAAATACATTTTCACTAGTGTTCTCAGATTTTATATATGATCTACGATACAGAGAGTAATGTGAACTTACGTGGTTTTAAAACTATTTACAAAGTATATTCAATGGTTTGTATCCTTTAAATTGCAAGGTATGACTGGTGAATTATGTATGAGACACTGAATTAAGTATCATGCATGAATGTAGGACTGTGCTTGGCCCTGCTATGCTGAGTATGGTCCCACTGTGGCCCCTGATTTGGAAAATCTTCCATTTTCTCCTGTGCCTGACGCAGCCAGACTCCACAGGGCACCACAGGCACTCCACAGTTGTTTGCTAGCAAATTGTTACTCTGTCAACCATACACACTAACGTACCCCACTTGGCAGAAAAGTCATAACTGTCCATTCTGTAGTTTCTATCTGTCACCTCACAAGATCTGACCAACATTTATACTACAACTGGCCCTGGCATCATCCAGGGCAGAATGGCAAAAAGAAGAGCTTCAGGTACATAAGCACAGAAAACCACAAGCCAGTGCAGCATTCACAAGGATCAGTTGGAGATGGGAGGTTTCACAAATTCCAAGGTAACAAAGGAACCAGGCAATAGGAGAAAACAAGATAGGGCACGTCCTCTGGCCAAGCGTGCATTAAGCAGTGGCTTCCTGATGAAAATCAGAAAAGCTGTGACGCTGTTTGGAAACCCAACACCACAAGCTAATATGATTCTTGAAGTTGCATAAGCATAAACATTTCATGGAACCTAAAAGCAGCTTTCGTCTATGATGGGCTTTTAAAGGCTGTGGGTCAATCACTGCAAGCCTGAGATGGATACTGGCTGCAGTAAGGGGAGGGATATTGGCTGATGGCAGCATTTTAGTCTGTGTCCATATCGTTAGCATTCATTAGGGTCTAAAGCTATTACTGAGTATGCAACATGTACCGCATTACACTTGGTAAAAGCTCTCATAATAGCAGATTGTTTTTTGTCTGAGTTTCGTCAAAGGAACAGTGTGCAGCTTTGAAGTGGATAAGTATAAGGCTTTGATGGTGCAATACAGAAACTGGTTTGTCCATGAGGAGATAAACTCCCTTCCTCCAGCAGCAAGTAGCTGAGCCTCACCCAGTTCACAGCACTCTCTCACAGATCTCACACTACTTGTCCTCTAACCACAAAACAGTCCACATCTCTCATTCTCGGTCAAACCATATCCGCCCCCCATTTGTCTGCTAGTAAAGGCGCTTAAATGGACGCTTGCACTAAAATTACTCCGAGAAGTACTCTAAAGTCCACCTACTCTAAGTGCCCTGTAGTGTGCATAGCTTATTATTGTAAAGTACCAAATCTGAAGCTGAAAGCTAAATGGTGTACACCTTTATGTACCTTTTACTCATTAACCTGGCCTCATACAATATCGAATGTTTACTTTAGGAATAACCTACTGGTTAATAATTACTGGACCGCACCATAGTTGGCTAAAAGCAATGCCCATTACAAAAGGCAGTGTGTAAAGTGTAGCTGTTGCCTTAGCTAAATGAAGGCTTTTTTCAATCTGATATGACACGCTTGTAACAATTTCAGCATACAGTACATTTTGTACCTCTACTACAAACAGTGACCCATTTTGTTCAAATTAAATGGAAGACTATTTATTCTAGATATAACTTAAATGCAATGTGTATTCAAAGTGCATTAAATAAAGCGTATTGTTCTATATTTTTCAATTTATATTCTGCTTATTCATTATTTAAGTTTTAGTGCTCACTGCACTTTGTAGTTCTGTAATTGCAGAGTGTAGTCTGTCTGTTTCTCTGCATACTTTGTTCGGCCCCTTTATTCTGTTCTCTCAAGGTCAGGACCAGCACAGATCAGGTACTATTTGAGTGGTGGATTATTCTCAGCACTGCAGTTACACTGATGTTTTGGGGGTGTGAGTTAGTGTTTTGTGCTGGTATGAGTGGATCAAACACAGGATGCTGGTGGCTGGACATTTTTGGCTGGTGGTCCATTTTCAGCCCAGCAGTGACACTGAGGTGTTTAAAAACTCCAGCAGCACTGCTGTGTCTGATCCACTTGTATCACTGCAACACACACCAATATACCAATATGCCACCACCACATCAGTGTTACTACTGAGAATGATCCATGTAGAATTGTCTCTACATGCTGTCACAACACATATAATATTTAATAACCTTAATTTATAAATCAATTTTTTTTTACACCCCAGTGTAACTGCTGGACTGAAAATAGTCCAAACTAAAAATGTTCAGCCACCAGCATCCTGTAGGCAGCGTCCTGTGAGCACTGACGAAGGATTAGAGGACTACTAACACAAACAACAGATGACCTACTCTCTCTGAATTTATATTTACAAGGTGGAGCAATATGGTGAATGTATCTACTAGAGTGCACAGTGATTGAACTCCAGCAGCGCTGGTGTGTCTGATCCAATCATACCAGCACAACACACACCAACACAAAACTACTACATCAGTGTCACTGCAGTGCTGTGAATGATCCACCACCCAAAAGGTCCCTGATCTGTGGTGGTCCTATGGGGGCCCTGACCATTAGAGAACAGAGTACATAACAAAGTATGTACCTGTAAAGAAACACGTGCCTAATAAATATGATCGGTTAATGTATATATAGTCTGGTCTCTGGCGACAGACGGAGCCACGTGTCGGCTGGAGTATTCTCGGTCGCATCAAGTGGCAGTGGGCGGACCCCGCATCCGGTGGGACAAGCGCCTGGAAAATGATGATGAATGTATATATAGTCTTTTGTAGCCTTCTCCTGTTGTGTGAAACTGAATTATCTTCCATTTCAGATCATTAGTTAGCTGCTTAGGGAATGTAAAGTTTTGTACTTGCCTAATGCAATGTTTATTATGTGTAAACTGTATTTATGTACCAAGAATATATATATAAATCAATAATATTTAAGGTCCCTGTTGAGATTAACATAGTTTAGAAAATCAACACAACAGTAATTTTACAAGGGACCCTCAACGTTTTGTATAAGACTGTACGTACTATACTTTTAAGACATTGTCATTAATGTGTGCTAGCAATTCTAAAGCTGTAAAGTGGAGTGTTTATGTGAAAACACACCATGTGCTCTTGTGTAGCAGCTGAACCAGAATGGCTGCCTTACACAGAAATGTTTAGACGTCTCACGATGATAAAAAAAAAAAACCACACAAACATGAACAAACCCAAGGTTGTCTTTATACCAACATTCCAGAGATTATTTTCAGTGGAGGGAGGAGAAATGTCTCAAAGCCAAGATATTAAAAAGAGGCACTATTATTGATGTTTAAATTAACTCGCACCCCCCTCCCTGTGGGTTCTGTGGATCAGTCTGGGAAAGCTGCACAGATACGGGTCATAATCTTTCCTCATGGTCACGTTAGCATAAAATTTGCCATTTCACCCTAGCTGGGTATTT
This sequence comes from Ancistrus triradiatus, assembly GCA_025084515.1. Classification (NCBI taxonomy): domain Eukaryota; kingdom Metazoa; phylum Chordata; class Actinopteri; order Siluriformes; family Loricariidae; genus Ancistrus; species Ancistrus triradiatus. The sequence continues at coordinate 28,255 of JAJAGP010004442.1, read as the reverse complement.
GTCCTCTGGGGCTAATCTCCAACCAGAGATACACAGAATCTAAACAAATGATTAACACAGTTCTCTGTCTTTATCCCTGTTGGTCAGAGGAATTTGAGGGAATCTGGTAATTAGCACAGTCAAGTAAAGCAGAGCCAAGTACATTGTGGGAGCAGGTTTTGGGTTCTGGTTTTAATTCCTAACAAGGAGAAAAAGCTTGTGGAAGCACACAGTTACAATGAGATGTAGTAAGATGTCTAATTTTGTTAGTTTCACTTTGTTTCTCAAGTTTGTGGCAGTGCTTTACGTTATTTGAATTTGAGTAAATATAGTTACAGTATATGGAGAAGACCTCAGATGGAGAACATTTTGTAACATATTGAAGTTTATCTTGTTAAGTTTTGTTAACTATAACATTGTTAACGTCACAAAAACACCACAATGCTGATCCTGATAAGAAACCTGAGCGTATCTATTTCTCAGTGAAACTGTGTGGGGTGTGTAGAGTATGGACTAATGATGATGTCATGATGGTTGTGTTACAGGAAATGCATTTTTTGAAGTAGCTTACAGTTAATGATTTACCAAAGCAGAGACTGTACAGGAAGGTGGGGCAAGCTACAGTCCCACAAAACGGACTTCTGGTGGAGAAGAATATGGTGTCGATTATTTTTGATTACTCAGCAGCTGGAATACATAATACACTGTGTTTCTTGTATGACTTCCCTGGGTTCATTATGCGACCATGTCTAATTAATGTATTTTATGCTACATTTTCTTACATGGCAGATAAAGTAGCAAGTTTATCAAGATGGTTGAAGTGGCAATTAAAGTACTGTAATTCAATTACTGAATTATTAGAGAAACACAATGAACAAGAGTTTTAAGAGTTGTACAGTTGCTAAATGACATTTGGTTTCGTAGGAGTTTGAACAGTTGGTTTCAAATAGTGATTAAGAACCAAAATACGTACGCTCATTGACCACAAAAATAGCACACCCAGATAGAAATGTCGGATTGTTGCAAAACTCGGCATGCAGTTCAGTCTTAGGCAGTAGTGTACCTCTTGGTGAGGGATCATTGACTGCTAGACATGCCTCTATGATACTCTCAAAGACATTTGGCCCAGTTGATCGACATTGGACTGAGAGAAGCAGGATGGTTGTTTCGAAGAAGTGACCATCATCTAGGCCGTTCTGACCTAGCTGTTAAGAGGTGTTGGGAGCAGTGGTTATGTGAGGGCATGCACACACAGTGAACAGACTCCGGACGGCCAAGACAGAACACCAGTAGAGAGGATTGTTTGAGCCACCAAAAATAGGAACGAGCAGCTCCCACAGTTTTGCTGTCCACCATCTAGACACAGGTGGTACCGTCACCACACAGCCATGTCTCTGCCTGGACCATTTCCAGGTGCTTAGCAGAAGGAAACTTGTTGTCAAGGCACCCATTATGTGTCTGTCATTGACAGCCAGCCATCGTCATCTTTGTTTGCAGTGTTGTGAACAAGAAACCTGGACTGCTATGGACTGGAACTGTATTGTCTTTAGTGACAAATCCATTTTCTGTTTGGGATCTGATGATGGTCGTGTTTGAATATGGAGGCCTTGTGGTGAGTACTTCCACCCTGCCTTAGTTGTGGAACGACACACTGCCCCAACTGCTGGTGTGATGATCTGGGGACCCATCACATACGACAGTCGGTCACCCCTAGTAGTGATATGAGGGCATCCTGCAGGTACATCTGTTGCCTCTCATGGCAGGGCTTCCAACTGGCATTTTTCAGCAGGATAATGCTCGTCCACACACAGCAAACACAGAACCAGGCTAACCTTTCGTTTTTCCCAACATTTATGAAAAGGTTTTAATCATTGTATTACTTGTAATGCTATTTTATTTTTCCATTACATCAAGGTTTCAGATACAGAATCCTTCGTCTGCTAAATTTTTAGATGTAGAATCCTTCATTCATTCATTTTTATTCCCACTTAATCCAACTCAGGCTTGCAGATGGCCAGGGCCTGTTCAGCAGCACAGGGTGCAAGGAGTGAACCAACCCTGGACAGGATACCAGTTCTTTGCACTTAACATGGGACTGTGGTAGCCTAGCGGTTAAGGTTCCTTAACTATAGAACAAAAGGACCAGGGTTCAAATCCCACATCTGCCAAGCTGCCACTGTTGGGTCCTTGAGCAAGACCCTTAACCCACAATTGCTTGGATTGTAAGACTGTACCAATTGTAAGTCGCTCTGGATAAGGGCATCTGCTAAATGCTGTAAATGTAAATTCGACGTAACTTTGTGATTGTCATGAAATGGCCACTGCAGCTGATATGATGTTACATAAAGATACATTCCATTCACTAATCAATAAATAATTTTATATAGAGGACTGTTAGTGGTGGCAAATGAACTTGGACAGAATATCTTCATACTTTACTGTGTGACACCACGTCCTGCACATGTAGACACGCTTGTACATGCTATTTCTTATAAAAGTAACTAATTATGTGAATATTTTGCATTAAAAAGGTATTATTCACTCATCTATCACTTTTAATAGTGACGCCTCGGCAACCCTCCACTAAAGCTGTGATGCAGCTTACAAGAAAAGACATGAAAATAATGTTATTTAATTATTAAAAACAAATAAATGGAATCTGAAAGCAAGTTGATATCGTACATTTGGCTTTGTAGTGCTGTTTAATTGGGAAAAATATTTATTAGAGAAAAGCAAGCAATAAAATGTTATGAAACACAATTAACGAAATAAATATTGTGTGATTAACGGGATTAAATATTTGAATCCTCTGACAGCCCTAAGTATCAGACAGGGTTACTGTATTTAGTGAAACTTTAACTACACAATTAAACTGAAATGAAATAACATAGCAGACATGAATCTATGGCTCTACATTCAGCCAGATGAAACTTTCATTTTTTCCTGTAAACCATTCAGGAGACTTTAAACCTGTTTTGTCATGCCTAAGACATTACACAATATGCGGTGTTTGTTCAAAAATTCCCCTCCCTAGATCCCTATATCAGACACAGGGGGAAAAACTTTTAATCTAGAGTTAAAATTACTTACTGAACTACATATAAATTACCTACAATGCATAAGCAACACAATCAAAGTTAAAACTATTAAACTAAACTAAAACTGGCATTAGAAAATAATATAACATTTTTTATTTACAGCAAAAGCAATGCATTCTGTTTTACTTCTGATTTTCTATTCAGATATTTTAACCTGGAATTCATTGGGTGCAGACAGAGGTACATCCTGGACAGGGTGCCATTCGCACCACACAACCTTCACACAGTGAAGTTTCTTATTCCAGGATCTGCCAGTTCCAGCAGCTATCTCTTACCAGCAAGCCACCAGAGCTGCTAAATAAATTTTTAAAAATGTAAAACATTATAAGACTGGTGTATGCAGTGCACTCGTACCTCCAGTTTCCTCCCACATTCCAAAGTCTTATAATCAGGCATATTATACTGGTCCTTCTCAAAAAATTAGCATATTGTGATAAAGTTAATTCTTTTCCGTAATGTAATGATAAAAATTAAACTTTCATATATTTTAGATTCATTGCACACCAACTGAAATATTTCAAGTCTTTTATTGTTTTAATACTGTGATTTGGCCATACAGATATGGAAAATCTCACCAAAATTAGATATCATGAAAAGGTCTCTAAACGAGCTATAACCTAATTATCTGAATCAACGAATTAACTCTAAACACCTGCAAAAGATTCCTGAGGCTTTTGAAAACTCCCAGCCTGATTCATTACTCAAAACCGCAATCATGGGTAAGACTGCCGACCTGACTGCTGTCCAGAAGGCCATCATTGACACCCTCAAGCAAGAGGGTAAGACACAGAAAGAAATGTCTGAACGAATAGGCTGTTCCCAGAGTGCTGTGTCAAGGCACCTCAGTGGGAAGTCTGTGGGAAGGAAAAAGTGTGGCAGAAAACGCTGCACAAACGAGAAGAGGTGACCGGACCCTGAGAAGGATTGTGGAGAAGAGCCGATTCCAGACCTTGGGGGACCTGCGGAAGCAGTGGACTGAGTCTGGAGTAGAAACATCCAGTGCCACCATGCACAGGCGTGTGCAGGAAATGGGCTACAGGTGCTGCATTCCCCAGGTCAAGCCACTTTTGAACCAGAAACAGTGGCAGAAGCGCCTGACCTGGGCTACAGAGAAGCAGCACTGGACTGTTGCTCAGTGGTCCAAAGTACTTTTTTCGGATGAAAGCAAATTTTGCATGTCATTCGAAAATCAAGGTGCCAGAGTCTGGAGGAAGACTGGGGAGAAGGAAATGCCAAAATGTCTGAAGTCCAGTGTCAAGTACCCACAGTCAGTGATGTTCTGGGGTGCCATGTCAGCTGCTGTGTTGGTCCACTATGTTTTATCAAAGGCAGGGTCAATGCATCTAGCTATCAGGAGATTTTGGAGCACTTCTGCTGAAGAGCTTTATGGAGATGAAGAGTTCATTTTTCAGCACGACCTGGCACCTGCTCACAGTTCCAAAACCACTGGTAAATGGTTTACTGACCATGGTATTACTGTGCTCAATTGGCCTGCCAACTCTCCTGACCTGAACCCGATAGAGAATCTGTGGGATATTGTGAAGAGAAAGTTGAGACGCGCAAGACCCAACACTCTGGATGAGCTTAAGGCCGCTATCAAAGCATCCTGGTCCTCCATAACACCTCAGCAGTGCCACAGGCTGATTGCCTCCATGCCACGCCGCATTGAAGCAGTCATTTCTGCAAAAGGATTCCTGACCAAGTATTGAGTGCATAAACATAAACATAATAATCTGAAGGTTGACTTTTTTTGTATTAAAAACACTTTTCTTTTTTGGTGGAGACATTGAAATATGCTTAATTTTGTGAGAATTTTGGGTTTTCATGAGCTGTATGCCAAAATCATCAGTATTACAACAATGAAAGACTTGAAATATTTCAGTTGGTGTGCAATGAATCTAAAATATATGAAAGTTTAATTTTTATCATTACATTACGGAAAAGAATTAACTTTATCACAATATGCTAATTTTTTGAGAAGGACCAGTATATACAATAACCATCATTGTAAGTGTAATGTGGCATTTTCTTTCATCATGCATTCTGGATTTGTGGGCTGGATTGGGATGAGCAGATGTGTGTGATCACACTGAGAACTCATGATCTGTCTCAGACAACACAACAGTATTTCAGTTCATCTAATGCCTGAGGAGTTAGTATATTCTTTCTACAACATTTCTCATCTACTGCACTAGCTATTAAAAACTGCAACAAGGTTAGTATATGTACACACACACACACACGCATATACATACAACTCTTGTTTCATTGATATTGTGCGATGCATTGCTGGTGGTGTGCAGATGTGGAGGTGGTGCATAAACAGTAGTGCATTATTAATGCCTGTAGCCAGTCTGTATAAGGGTGATGAGTAAGATAAGTCTGATGAGTAAGCTACCAGGGAAGAGGCACAATAATGTCTGCTGGGAACTTCAAGCTCCCTGAAGTAGCTTTAGTGCGTTAAGTAAGTAAGTATGTACAATACTTTATAAAAGTCACAGACACAGTTAAGAGAAATCTGTCAAAGATATAAAAATCTCAAAGCTCAGTGGTCAGTAAAATGTAATTTGAAATATTTAGCCGGATCACACTTTTCCTTTAGACTGGTACCATACCTTAATGTTCAAAAATGTGTGAACCGTTTAGAATTTTCTGTATTTCTGCATAAACATGACTTAACCAGTTTCAGATTTTGACACAAATCCTAAATGTAGATAGAATCCAGAGAACCCAGTTAAACAAATGAAACAAAAATATCATACTTGGGAAAATGGAAAATGATCCAATATTACATATCTGTGAGTAGCAAAAATATGTGAATCTCTAGGATTAGCAGTTCATTTAGAGGCAAAATTACAATCTTGTGTTTTCAATCAATGGGATGACAATTAGGTGTGAGTCGCAGTGTTGTAATTAAAGACCAGGGATCTATCAGCATATGATCTTCAATGACATGTTTGTGGAACCGTATCATGGCACGAAGAAAGGAGATCTTTTTTTGTCAGACAAAGAGTTGGTGATGCTCATCAGGTTGGAAAAGGTTACAAAACCATCTCAAAAGAGTTTTGGACTCCACCAATCCACAGTCAGACTGGTTGTGTAACAGTCCATTAGGTCATAAAAGAACCCAGGGTAACTTCTAAGCAACTGAAAACCTCTCTCACTTTGGCTTATATTAAAGCTCATTAGCAAAGCTCATGAGGAGAACACTGAAAAACAATGGCATGCATGGCAGAGCTGCAGTTAGAAATCCACTGGCATCCAACAAGCTAACTTTGGACTGCGTTGACTCAACGGCTAAGGTAGTAGACCATGAACCTGAAGGTTCAGGGTTCAAATCTGACCACTGCCAGGTTGCCACTGAGTAAGGCAAGTCCACAGTTGCTTAATCTACTATTGCTTGGATTGTAAGGTTGTATACATTTTATGTTGCTCCGGACAAGGCATCTGCCCATCTGCAGTTTGCCAAAGATCAGCTGGACCTTATCAAGAACCTGCCGGTGGTAGTATCATAGTTGAGCCTGTTTTGCTACATCTGGGCTTAATTCTGAATTCTGAATTATTCCAGCAAATCATGTATGTATGCACTAACTTATGTTTCTAACATGTATTCTTTAATATGTTCCTGTAAGTATTTCTGTTTGAAATAAGTCAAATGGTGGACAACAAAAGGGGACATCATGAGTGATCTGCTGAGGTAGATGTGCACTTTAAATATACAGTATTTCGTACTGATAGACAAGTGTTAGTCCCTTTGCAACCCAATTCCATTCCCAGCTGCAGCTCTTTCACACATGAAAAGTCTTTCAGAGGTGTAACATGAGGAATCCTGTGTCTCGGGCGCATGCTTGAGATAAATGACCAGTCTACATGTGTAATAAATCGTTCGTCAAATTGGAAATAATGCCTTGCACTGGTGAGTGCGGTTAAGAAGATGTAATGTTTTTATCGTTTCAGATCTCTAAGATCTCAAGGATTTGTTGAGGTTTACCTGTGCTGAGAGGGAGGAGCTTGGCGGGAGCTGTGTCCATATATGGGGAGCGCTTGAGCGGATGGGCGAGGTCACCTGGCGGCGTCATTGCCGAAAAATACCTGCTGAAACTCATTTCCGCAGATCCTCTCCAAGTTAAAAATCTTCGAGCTGTGGACGCGGACTTTAGTGTGTCGAGTCAAAGGATTACATTTTTGAGGTTTTGTTGTCGAATGGAGCCTGTATGGAGTGTTCGGTTGGGAGTTCTGATTATATTATTGCAGGTATTTATGTTGTGTTTGTTTGTTGGCGTCGTACCACGTTCGCTTTTATTTGCTTTAACTGCCGGACGTGTCGCTTTTCTCAAACTGGAGTACCAGAAACGCACCACTGCGCGCAAAATGCTGGATTCGCTTTGAAGGCGTATCGCGTGGTTGAGGGAAAAAGGTGAGTACTAATAGGCCATATTTTCTGTTTCCATGCCAAGGTTATTGTGCGCGGATATGCGGAGTTGGAGCCTGAGCTTGAGCCGGAGCCAGAGCCAGAGCCGGAGCCATGTTATCCTGGATTTGGGTCTGAGCTCTTCCGCTTCAGAGTTCACAGAAAACACCTGGGCAGAGGCGCAATAATTGGCACAGGTAAGGAACAATGAGCAAGGCTGTGTTTCTCAATTTAGATATTTAGGGCAGGAAAACTGGATGGTTTGGCTTGATTTTAATGATTTAAATTGTGATTGTTGAATGTACTTTTTTTGGCGTCAACTTTTTAATCATGTTAGTATAAGATTAAAATAGGATGCAAGCTAAACGTAATGCGGAAGTTAAAGGTTTAAATACAGTGTTGTTCTCAGGTTTGAGCATGGTTTCGGTCGGAGCTGTACTCTCTGCCTGTTTTAGTCGATACGGATCAGATATTCAGACCTTTCCCTGCCTAGAAGTGCCAGACAATACATAATTCTAAGACTGTGATACAGGTATACAAAATATTCAATGCCGTATGAAAACTAGACGGGTGGAATTGTGTGGTGACTTCTCATGAGTGTGTGTTTGTGTATATTGATTTCGGGGTGGGGGGCTAAATTGTCTAATTGTCGTTGCCAATCACAAATGCATAAATCTTGTCATAATACAGAAGCTGAGTCTGTGCCTAACTTGTGCCTTTAATTTGTCACAGTTGAATATGGATATGAAAAGTATATTCCAAAGAGTAGTTTAACTTGGACTTTGTGCCGTATTTCCCCTGGACTAAAGAACAGTCAAGTTAGTTTTGTGTGTGTGTAATTTCTGGTATCTGGAACAGTGGACTGAATATCCAAGTACTCAACACACCCAATTTCAAATGGGTGGTTTCAACCCAGGATATGTGGTATTTAAATAAAGTTGTTGTAGAAACTTGCTGAAACTAATACACCTGTATTTTCTTTTGATCACTTGTTTCTGTTTATAATCTGGTGATGTTTGGTCTGAGCATGAAAATACCAATAATTCCCAGTGGAATCTATTCCACTTTTGGCTTGTATTTACCTTGAGCTCCTGTACACGGTCTTGCTTGATAAATATGCAGCTGTTTCTGAGACGTACCTTGTTCTGGTTTCACAAATCCATTTTATATGGTTAAACCTCAAGTCATCTTTTATTAGGAGTGACTGCTTCCTTACTGACGTTAGGTCTTCATGCATGCCCGTTGAGATTGATTCATGGTATAATGAACTGTGTTCAGATGTTTGCACGGCTGGTTCAGACTCATGACCCAACAGTAGTAATACCTCTTAGTTTCTGTTGGGTGGGGGAAGTACAAGCTTGAGCGTGACCAGGTGACTGAAAACGAATGTCGACTCAGGTATTTTGAAATGGCAAATTTAGTTTTGGTTTTTAAATTCTCCATGGTGAGTCACGAGTGGCAAGGCTCGGTTACTGACACATTGTTTGAGCAGTTCATTGCATTTTGGTGCTTAGTTTGTTGTCACATTGATCATTTGAGGTACTCCAGTGTAGTTTTTCATGGGTTGGAATAATCCCCAGTGAACCAGCTGTCTGCGAAGAGAATCTTTTTCTGTTATTGCTGTTAAAGGGTGGTTTGTTTTGGTAGAAATTGTAATGTAATTGGAAATTTGCAGTGTCTTTATTCAAATTTTTAGTATATAACTTCATGGAAGGAAAATCATTCATTACTTGTGCTTCTGTGTAGTCAAGGTCAGTTGTGTGGATATACTTTTTAGAAATATCTGTATCTTGTGATTTGGGGGCTTAAAAACTGGGCAGTATTCCATTTATGACAATGTACACCAATGCTGGCATATCAGAACTTCAAATGCCTTCTCCCTGTCTGTAAACTAGCTTCATGTGGTCATCCCCTGCTTGGAATGCTCACATCATGCTAATTTGGTACTCCTTGGGTTTGCCCACTCACTTGCTATGTGTATAGCTACTGTATTGTCGTCATTGGTTTGTTTTACCTAGCTGAATGACAGTTATAGTATTGTAAAACTGCAGTTGCTAATTGCCTTAGGTCTATAAACATTCTACACTTTTGTACGCAAAACATCAGGATCTGGTCAGATTACCAAATCCCCTTGTGTACACCTTGCATAGAAAGTTTATAATTCTAATGCAGTATAGCAACTGCTGTCAACTTTCTGACACAGCTTTCTACCTTTTTCCTTTTCTCACCTGTATTGGGTATCTGTGCTAAATCCCTTTCTTTTTGCAGTTATTTTCAGGGACTGCGATGAGAGCGGACGGACCCTCTTTGACTCTACCGACAAGCGGTTTTATGTGAGCACAGATGGCACAATTAAAATAAAGAGACCAGTCACTCTTCATGATGGGCACAAGATGGTCACTGTTCATGCCTGGGACTCCAGTGGCAAGAAACACACTGCATATGTGAGAGTGGAACACGAGAGGAGAGCTAACCACCATCACGGTGTGCAGAAAGACACTGGCGCAGCCCTGCTCACGGAGGTACACGCCTCAGTTTGACCTCTACTGGACAAACAAGGAAGTGTATATTTTGGCGTTGGCCTGGTTTTTGAGCAGCTACTTGATTTTTAACCTTGTTTCGTATTTCTTTCCAGTGTTTAGGCTGGATGGGTGTTTTCCCCTTGTGTTACTTTTTATAATTTTTTTTTATATCTTAAAACTTAAATATTTAAATTATTTGGTACCAGTGTCTACACTGTTTCTGATCCAGTGAAATGTCATGCTGTTAGTGATGGGTCTTGTTGTTTTTGTTTTATTTAAACAGACATGGCACATCCACATGAACATTAAGCACAAAATTTAAGCATGTCCCCATCCTGTCTGACACTGAATAGTTGGCAAACATCAGGACTTTGTATGAATATCTAAATGTGCTTGGGTGTTTTCTTTCGTCAACAGACTGAATCCCCTTCAGGTTTACCAGTTTTGGATTTTCCAGCTTCAGGAGGGTCGAGACGGAGAAAGAGAGAGTGGGTGATTCCACCCTTAAGCATCTTGGAGAATTCAAGAGGTCCTTTTCCTTTGCAGATAGCACAGGTTTGTGTAGATTTCCTACTTGAGCTGAAAAGGTTTCACAAGGTATTGGTTATTTTAAACGAAGTGATCACTTGTGTCCAGATCAGGTCCAGTCATGCCAAAGAGACGAAGATGGTGTACGCCATCACCGGTGAAGGTGCAAATGAGCCACCAGTTGGACTTTTCACAATAAATAAAGATGGTTTTATCTTTGTTTCAAGGCCACTAGACAGAGAGGCAAAACCTACATATGTGGCAAGTGAATTTCTTGTTTTTACCCATGTAAAAGTTTTGATTTCATCGATCTTGATGTCAATAGTCTCTTAAATCTGTGAAGACCGTGTGATGTGATGTTTGTTTTGTTTCCCCCCTCGCTAATCCCAGATGCAAGCCACTGCACGTTCACTTACAGATCCAATAACTGAACCTCCCATGGAAATCAGTATCCTTGTGCTTGATGAAAATGATAATAGACCTGTCTTCACCCAAAATCCATTCCGTGGCAGTGTACCAGAAGCTTCGAAAGTGGGTAAGTATATGTTTATATTAAGAAATTTGCTGTTGGTCAGTTAATGGTTTTATCTTCTCCCTGTGCTCTGGAGTTTATGGGTATTTTAATGTGACTTGCAGGATTTGAGTTCTTGACTGTCAATGCGACTGATGCAGACGACAGTGTTAATACAATCAATGCTGAACTCCGATACGAACTCATCAAGCAGAATCCAGAACTTCCTCAAAAAAACATGTTTGCTATCAACCCAGTAAGTGGAGCAATTCGTGTGAATGCTGACGGATTAGACAAAGAGGTGAGTGGAGTATCAGTTTTCACAATGCATAAAGAGTAATGTGAATTTTGGAGAGAAAAAAAAGCTTTCAATCTTCTTATGCAGCAACATTCTGAGTACATCTTGGAGATAACGGCAACAGACAGGGAAGGTACAGGATCTACAACAACAGGAACAGCTGTTATTACTGTAACAGACAGCAACGACCATGCACCTCAATTTGAGAAAACCACGGTAAGGCAGTTGGTCTTATGGCTGACCAGATGAGTGTAATGACCAACATTTTATAATGTTATTTTTAAAATTGGGATAAAGTACAAATATAGCAGTGAGATGAGCATATTTTAATGGGTCAGTATTCACCATTTTTAGCCTTTTTATCCATTTTCTTCTTCACCCTTTCTTGCTACTCTCAGTATTAATACCTCAAATGGAGTACCAAATGGAATCCAGTCGAGTCGTGTTAATGGGTTAGAATTGTTGATAAATGTCACCAGTGATTGAGTAAAAGAATTGACTTGGTGTTTTCAAACATTAGCATCACACTGGCCGTATGGAAATGTCAATCAAATTTCTAAATGGTATGTCACATTAATGGAGATTCACCAGTTAGATCAGAGAGATGTTGCTAATGTACACTGGCTGAAGTGTGTATGAACTTGATCTGTTATTACAGCTTCATTGTGACTCATGCAGAAATAAAATTCTTAGCCAAACTGTGGCATGGGTTATACGGAACACCTTGGTGACTCTTAACATGGCACTTTCATAGGGTTCCACTTTCCTAGGAAGTCCATTTAACTTCCTGCAACAGTAAATCTCATGTTTGACACCTTTAACCTGAATTGGTGTATTAAGAGTATGCCATGGCTTATTGTCCAATGACTAGTGGGGGAGAAAAATGGTTAGCCATATGGAACATCATGCTCATGTTACAAATACTGGGTTAGTTCTAATGGTAACTGTCTTGGGGTGATCTTTGCAGCTCTGTGTAATCTAGATTGGTTTTAAATACCAGTCATCTGATTGGCATGGGATCAAAAATGAAATGATCAGGAAATTAATCTACAAATCTGTTTGGTGATGTCATGTGTAATCAAACTGGTGCAAGTAATTACTTGTATTAATGCACACTTTCATTTTTTAGTACAATGTATCTGTCCCTGAGAATAAAGTGGATACTCTGGTGGTGAGACTGCCAGTGACTGATAAGGATGAAGAACAGTCACCAGCTTGGGCAGCAAAGTTCAAAATTATTAGTGGTAACAATGGTGGATTTTTCAGCATCAAGACAGGACCTAACAAACAAGAGGGCATTATTACCACTGCCAAGGTACGGCACCTATACTTTATTGTACACTTTATCTTCATAATGATTCAGTCAACTGATTTCTTTTTATTATTATTATTATTATTATTTTTAGCCATTGGACTATGAGCTGACCAGCAAGTTCACCCTGTTGGTGATTGCAGAAAACGAAGTTCCATTTGCTATACCTCTGATCACTGCAACTGCAACAGTCAGTGTGAATGTTGTGGATGTAAATGAGGCTCCAGAATTTGACCCAGTACTAAAGAAAGTTCTTATAAAGGAAGATCTGCCAGTTGGTTCTGAAATTGCTGTGTACACTGCCACTGATCCAGACACGGCAAGGGCTCAGAAAGTGACGTAAGGGCACACCTTTGTTCATATTGATATTTGACATTTGCACTGTACCCTTGAACCCTCAACCTTCTGGTCAATATTCTAGTACCTTAACCACTGCTGCTGCTGCTGCTGGCAAAGTAAAGTAAATTATTCAGGCTTTCTGTCTAACAAACCTGCAAAAGAACACAAAGCTGTTGTTGTTGTTACTTAGCCTTGTAAGGTTTATACAGTTGTGACACACCCACCAAAACTACATGCAGCTCTGCTCTGCCGCTAACCTTATAGCAAGGTTTTAATCTGCATCTTACAAGTAAAGGGTCAGATATGACGACAACTTGTTTACGCTAAACCATTTGGGGTTTAAGTTATGGTATTGTGCTGTCTCTTTCAGGTATCGTGTAGGTAATGATCCCGCTGGCTGGCTGGATGTTGACCAAGACACTGGTGCAATCCGGGTCAAGAGTTCACTGGACAGGGAGTCGGCTCCAACTTATACGGCCACAATATGGGCCATTGATAATGGTAAGACTTTACTTTTGAGTCCTTTTGTTTCATTTTTTTTGGTGTATCGAGATTTTTCTCCTAATGTTTTACCTTTTTTGGCAGATCCATCTCCAGCAACTGGTACAGGGACTCTTGTAATAGATTTGGTTGATGTAAACGATAATGGCCCCACCATTGAAGAAAGGCAATTCACAGTGTGTAATAAGGATCCAGAGCCTGTGGTGCTGGCAGTGAGTGACCAGGATGGGCCTGGTTTTGCAGAGCCTTATACTGTAGATCTGCAAGGAGATAGCAAGAAGAACTGGACTGCTGTAATGAATGATACAAGTAAGGTTATTTTTAGCACTTGATTTTCTCATACTTATTGCTAGTTGGTAGGGTTTTAAATATTCCTTGAAGAAATGTTTCCCACAAGAAATGAAGGGAAAAGCTGTCACTTTTGCCATCCGACCCATTTTCTAAGAGGGTATATTCCTTTGTAAAATTTTAATTAAAGAAAATCAGTGACCTTGGACATGTCGTGACAGTTTTGTACTCTTAAAAACAATGTGTGATCTGCAAATAATCATTTCTTTCATCTGCTGTTGCTGTAGAAACTGCAATTATTCTTTCACTTAAGACGGATCTTCAACCAGGAACCTACAATGTTGTTATGAAAGTGTTTGACAAAGGCCTAGTTGGACAAGTCAATACCATCAAAGCCACTGTATGTTCCTGCACGGGACGTGATGTTAAATGTGCTGACATAAGGGGGGCAGCCATGGCCCTCCCTGGGATCCTTGGAATTCTGGGTGCTATCTTGGTTCTGCTGTGTAAGATCAACCTTTTTGTCATTAATCCCCTAAGCTAGGTTTACAACTGTCTTAAAATTAAGACCAAAGTAGGAGGCATTGCCTTTAAAGCAAATTATACTGAGTGTAAGTAGTCGCTTGGCAGAGTTTGGAATTGATTGTGTTTTCTCCTCCACAATGCAGTGCTGGTCTTGCTGTTGCTCCTGTTTTTAAGGAGGAAAACAACTACAAAGAAGGAACCACTGCTCAGTGATGATGATATCCGGGACAACATCTACTATTATGATGAAGAGGGTGGTGGAGAGGATGATCAGGTTTGTCCATTTAGTTATGGGTTTTGTTCCTCTAGATCTTGAAGTCCTATGATTTAACACTAATCTGGCAATACTTTGCTTTCCACCAACAGGACTATGACTTGAGTGTTCTGCACAGAGGCCTTGACAATCGTCCTGATGTCTTCCGTAATGATGTGGTTCCCACCTTTATGCCTGCACCCCAATATCGACCACGTCCTGCAAATCCAGAGGAGATTGGCACCTTTATTATTGACGTAAGCTATATTCAGATACTCGGCTACTAGTCTCCCATCTCTACCCCCCCCCCCCCAATCTTTGCCAAGAAATTCTGAAATGTAATTTTAACCCATGTCCTAGTGTTTTTGACATCTGTGTTAAAAGCTGTCTACTCACACCACCTGTTAGATTCATGCCACTACACTTTGCCTTGCAGTTAGTCATAAATATGTTCTGTGCTATAGAATCTAAAGGCGGCGGACAATGACCCCACGGCTCCTCCCTATGACTCCCTTTTGGTGTTTGACTATGAGGGTGGTGGATCAGAGGCAGGATCCCTGAGTTCCCTAAACTCCTCCAGCTCTGGTGATCAGGACTACGACTGCCTTCATGAGTGGGGGCCCCGCTTCAAGAAACTAGCAGACATGTACGGAGGAGGAGAGGACTGAGTGGAGAAGATGATGTGCAGCATGTAGATGGATTCTGTAAATACGGGACAGTTTTATAGCGTCCATATGATATTGGCTTATGAATACTGAAATGGAATATAAGCACAGTTCAAATGGGCCTTGTGCTTTTTGCTTTTTTTTTTTTTTTTATAAATGGAAGAATTTCTATTACTGGCTGATCGTTTCTGCATGTTTTTCAAGCACTGGAGGTACAGTGTAAACACCAACCAATAAAATGTTTATGGAGTATTCTGATGTACCTCCATTTTTATAAGTAACTTTTTTTTTTGTTTTTTTTTTTGTTTTTTTTTTTATATATATATATACCTTGTCCTTCAGCTCTTGTGTTGCAATTTTAAGTTGTGCCGTGTCTCTCTTTTTTTATATTAAATCTTATTTGGTATGTAGTTTACAAGGGATTGCTGTTTGTGCAAAGGAAATATCACCTTTGTGGATTGTTCTTGGATGCAGTACTTTCCTCCATGATGAATCCCTTAAGTCTGACTTTTAGTTTGCTTGTGTATAACTTTTTAAAAAGTCTCTTGTACATTAAGAGCAACATCTTGTGTACAAATGCTGGCCAAATATGACAATAACAAAGCTGTCAGTCAAGCAAAGAACATAAATCTTTGAAATAAACATTTACAATAACCTTCAAATAGCATTCAAATCTACTTTCAAATCCGTTTTGTTCCCTTTTCTGAAACTAAAATGGACCCAGTTTAAATTAACAAGAGAGAAATTTATGGTACTACTACTCAGAAGTTAATTATGTGGCTGACCTTCAGTACTCATTTAAAATGTCTAAATCACTATATGAAAGCATTAGGCTTTTTCTTCCAATGCTCAGAGCATGGGTTTGTTTGGTTAACTACCCAAATTCCAACCCTGGCCCAATATTTAAAATGTTGTGCAGATGGGGGACCTAGATAGTTTGGTACTCCATGGTAATCCAACAACCTTGCCTATGATTCAACTTTCCATCTTACCATCTAACTTCACTCTTATTGCCCCTGTTAATGTCGGATTTATTTCTACAGTGCTTTGAGACAATGGAGCATTGTCTCAAAGCACCTTTAGCACCACAAAGGTGTCCTCCTAAGGTTTCTTCCTATAACTCGGGGAGTTTTTCCTTGCCACTGTCGCCCTAGGCTTGCTCAATTTGGGATTGGATGTAGTTATTAGGAGATAATCTAAACTTGTAAAGTTGCTTTGAGACAATGCTCCATTGTAAAAAGCGCTATATAAATAAATCTGACTTGACTTTACAATTGTATATTATCCCATTCCAAATTGGGCAAACCTAAGGTGCCAGTGGCAAGGAAAAACTTCCTAAACATGAAGAAACCTTGGGAGGGCCAAGACTCCAAAAGGGACTCAACCTCCATGGTTGGCCTAGATGTTATATGTAAGAATTAAACTATTTTATCTACAAAGTTTTAGTAACAGCTTAAGTAAACAGAAGCTAAATAAATATCGAGAGAGAACATATATAATACTAGCAAAAGTGAAAATGGATTAAATTTAAAATTGATTACTATTGAATAGAATAATGTAAACGTGTGCATATAGGCATTATTCAGTCCAGTACACAGAGTCACTGTCAGGAAAGTGAAACATGGTGAAGGTGTACAGATGCTGTGCTGTTAGAGCTTGGTCAAAATGTCAGAATTGACAAAACCATGACTTCTACACTCTACCTGAACATACTAAAGGATATGTGGTGATCAGTCTGTGATCTGAGGCTTGAACATATTTGGGTCCAAAGCAAGTCCCTCTATGAATGGATTAAAAGAAACAAAATCATTTTTGATTGACCTAGTCAGTGTTGCCTTAACCCCTATATAGAGAAAAGCATGGCTTTTAACTGGTTGTTCATACCTAAGCTTTCGATCATGGTTGAAGTAAAGCAAAAATCCTCAACAGTTATGTAAAACACTGATCTGTAGTTATGGGAAGTGTTTGGTTGTGGTTGCTGCAGCTTAGGAGTGATGTAAACCTGTGCAGCCATTTTGATGAATGAGGATTCTTGGGTTTGAAGTGAAAACACTGGACCCTAGCAAAACACTCATGTTTTCTACAATCAACACCAGAAAGCTCAATTTTTAGAGATGGCAGCACCTCAAGCTGGTCACTGTGGGCTTGCAGCGATTTCAATATCTACTCAAATTCGATTAATATGTCTCTTATAAGAACTTAAAATCAGACTTTAGGTTGCATTTTCTCATGTTACAGTGCAGGTTATAAGAGTTACAGTGGTCTAATCTTATTTATGCTGTTACTTAGAATAGAAAGTAAACGTACAATTATTAATTTAACAACAGATGGTGTTTAGCTCAGCTGTTGCAACGTTTTTGTCCTCCAGGAGGCTTATTCAATCTTAACCATGGCTGTTTGATCACTGACATAACATGATTGCACATGCTTTAGTAAAGATCATGGGTCCCTTTAGTGGTGGGCTAGCGTATTAGACCACTAGGTCACCCAAGGACCACACCATGTATTATTGCATATGAATTTAGCTGTGCTCTTCCAACTGTATTTTTCAGTGTCCAACTCACACCAAGACAGAGGATGCATTCACTACATCCACCATGCAATTTGCTACCCCTTTTGAGTTTTATATAGCTTAGCAAAAACAACACTTCAAATGAGGTGGGAATTTTAGGTTTTGTTTCCTCTCTGAAATCTGAATATCAGCCTAGGCTGTTATTTATAGTTTAGATCAATGAATGTAATATTGTTGATTATACATACTGTTAAATAAGATGAGTTATCAAGGGTGATTCAGGCCTGTTCAGACTGGTTGTTTTTAGTTTTCACCTTTTAGCACACAACATTTAACTTGAAGGCACATATACTGTTTATACTCTGTTTTGAGCCGTAGCTCAATTCTTGACAGTATTACTACATACGATGCTTACTCAACTTGAAAATAAACTTTCATCTTTAACTTCAATATTACCTTTCTTTTTTAAATTCTAAACCAGATTTTGGAGGTTCCTGAATGAAACTGACGTTTAGCTACATGTTTGTCAGTACTACAGGTGCAGATGGACGAGAGGGAAATGAAACAGATGAACGTACATTTGCAGTATGTAGAAGAGAACGTCAAGAATAACTTGAAACTGATACAACTTTACAAGGGACAATCCTAGCAACTGAGGATTAAGGGCCTTGCTCAAAGTCCCAAAAATGGCACCTTTGCAGTGTGACTCCAAGCTCCCTGTCTTTTCAGGCTCCCTCCACTGGGGTTCAGGAATAAGTCTTGTTTTTTTTGTGGATTGGTTATTAGTAAGAGGATGGTAATGATAACCTAATATGTATATACATACAGTGGGGTAAAAATTATTTAGTCAGCCACTGGCTGTGCAAGTTCTCCTACTTAGAAAGATGAGAGAGGTCTGTAATTTTCATCATAGCTACACTTCAACTATGAGGGACAAAATGAGAAAAAAATCCAAAAAATCACATTGTAGGATTTTTAAAGACTTTAATTGTAAATTATGGTGGAAAATAAGTATTTGGTCAATAACAAAAGTTCAACTCAATACTTAAGTTACATAAGCTTTGTTGGCAATAACAGAGGTCAAATGTTTCCTGTAAGTCTTCACCAGGTTTGCACACACTGTAGCTGGTATTTGGTCACCCACAAACAAGCAAGATTTTTGGCTCTCACAGATCTGTAGCTTCTTCTTTAAGAAGCTCTTCTGTCCTCCACTCATTACCTGTATTAATGGCACCTGTTTAACCTCATTATCTGAATAAATGACACCTGTCCACAGCCTCAAACAGTCAGACTCCAAAGTCAAGACCAAAGAGCTGTCGAAGGACACCAGGAAGAAAATTGTAGACCTGCATCAGACTGGGAAGAGTGAATCTACAATAGGCAAGCAGGTTGGTGTGAATAAATCAACTGTGGGAGCAATTGTAAGAAAATAGAAGACATACAAGACCATTGATAATCTCCCTTGATCTTGGGCTCCACGCAAGATCTCATCCCGTGGGGTCAAAATGATCATGAGGTCGGTGAGCAAAAATCCCAGAACTACACGGAGGGACCTGATGTATGACCTGCAGAGAGCTGGGACCAATGTAACAAGGCTACCATCATATATATATATATATATATATTATATATATATATAGAATATATATATATTAATATATATATAATATATATATATATAGACCATACATACATTTATATATTAATATAACCTTATATATATATATATATAGTATAACATATACATACATATATATTATATATACACATACATATATCTAGGTATATCCTCTCTCTTCTCTCTCTCTCTCTCCCTCGCTATCTCTCTCTCTCTACTCTCTCCCCCTCCCTCCTCCATACACACCTACACACACACACACACCCCCCCCCCACACCCCCCAGCTAAAAAAAATAAGGGAACCCTCATAACACATCCTAGATCTGAATGAATGAATTATTCTCATTGAATACTTTGTTCTGTACAAAGTTGAATGTGCTGACAACAAAATCCCACAAAAATCATCAATGGAAATCAAATTTATTAACCAATGGAGGCCTGGATTTGGAGTCACACACAAAATTAAAGTGGAGAAACACACTACAGGCTGATCCAACTTTGATGTAGTGTCCTTAAAACAAGTCAAAATGAGGCTCAGTATTGTGTGTGGCCTCCACGTGCCCGTATGACCTCTCTACAACTCCTGGGTATGCTCCTGATAAGGTGGGGGATGGTCTCCTGAGGAATCTCCTCCCAGACCTGGACTAAAGCAACCATGCAACGTGACGTTGGTGGATGGAGCGAGACATGATGTCCCAGATGTGCTCAATCAGATTCAGGTCTGGGGAACGGGCGGACCAGTCCATAGCTTCAATGCCTTCATCTTGCAGGAACTGCTGACACACTCCAGCCACATGAGGTCTAGCATTGTCCTGCATTAGGAGGAACCCAGGGCCAACCGCACCAGCATATGGTCTCACAAGGGGTCTGAGAATCTCATCTCGATACCTATTGGCAGTCAGGCTACCTCTGGCGAGCACATGGTGGGCTGTGCGGCCCTCCAAAGAAATGCCACCCCACACCATTACTGACCCACTGCCAAACCGGTCATGCTGAAGGATGTTGCAGGCAGCAGATCGCTCTCCACGGCGTCTCCAGAGTCTGTCACGTCTGTCACATGTTCTCAGTGTGAACCTGCTTTCATCTGTGAAGAGCACAGGGCGCCAGTGGCGAATTTGCCAATCCTGGTGTTCTCTGGCAAATGCCAGGCATCCTGCACGGTGTTTGGCTGTGAGCACAACCCCCATCTGTGGACGTTGGGCTCTCATACCATCCTCATGGAGTCGGTTCTAACCGTTTGTGCAGACATGCACATTTGTGGCCTGCTGGAGGTCATTTTGCAGGTCTCTGGCAGTGCTCCTCCTGTTCTTCCTTGCACAAAGGCGGAGGTAGCGGCCCTGCTGCTGGGTTGTTGCCTCCTACGGCCTCCTCCACATCTCCTGGTGTACTGACCTGTCTCCTGGTAGCGCCTCTTGACACTACGCTGACAGACACAGCAAGCCTTCTTGCCACAGCTCGCATTGATGTGCCATCATGGATGAGCTGCACTACCTGAGCCACTTGTGTGGGTTGTAGAGTCCCTCTCATGCTACCACGAGTGTGAAAGCACCACCAACATTCAAAAGTGACCAAAACATCAGCCAGAAAGCATAGGTACTGAGAAGTGGTCTGTGGTCCCCACCTGCAGAACCACTCCTTTATTGAGTGTGTCTTGCTAATTGCCAAATTTCCACCTGTTTGTCTATTCCATTTGCAACAACACATGTGAAATTGATTTTCAATCATGTTTGCTTCCTAAGTGGACAGTTTTTATTTCACATAGTTTGAATTTACTTGGAGTTGTTGTGTTGTTCAAGTGTCCCTTTAATTTTTTTGAGCATGTATATATATATCTATATATATATATATATATATAATATATATATATATATATATACGTTATATACATAGATATACAATATATATGTATATATATATATAATACATATAACATATATGTATGTATATATATATATATATATATATATATTATATATATATATATAATATATATACATATAGCATATGATATATATCACTATTCTCTCTCTCCTCTCTCTCTCTGCTCTCTGTCTCTCTATCTCTCTCTCTCTACTCTCTCGCTCTCTATATAATATATTATCTCCATATCTGCCATCTACTTCTCTAAAAGTATGTAAAGAACCCGCAGCACATAAGAAAATAAAAGAAATTATCACTGTATTTTACTTGGTCACATCTTGTGAGTGGCTAAAGTTTTTGAAAACCTTTGCTTCCCTTTATCTGGTGTTCCCCCCATGTGCAACAATAACCACAACTAATATTTTCCTGTTGCCGTTGATCAGTCCTGCACATTGGCTTGAAGGAATTTGACCGTATTTATCCACAAACAACAGCTTCAACTTTGAGATGTTGGTGGGTTCCTTCACATGAACTGCTTGCTTTGGGTCCTTCCACAAAATTTCTTTTAGATTTAGGTGAGGACTTTCACTTGGCCATTAATGTTATTCTTATTTAACCATTCTTTGATAAAACTGTTTCACAGATGGGATAAGGTTCTGATGCTGGAATACAGTGTTTTACTTTCTCCAGACATTACACTTCTCATTTCCCATCACCAAAACGTTCTATTTTGGAAAATATTTTTTATAATTGCTTTGTCCAAGTGCCGTGTGATTGGGAGCCACGTTGTTTTTAGAGAGCAATGGCTTTCTCCATACAGTCCTGTGCACCATTGCAGTTCAGCATTCTCCTGATTTTGAACATTAACATTAGTCAATGTGAGACAGGCCTTTAGGTACTTCCTGTCCTCACAGACTATTACATGCCTTGCTCTTGGAGCGATCTTTGTTGTTCACTTAAAGTGTAACAATGGTATTAAATTCCCTCCATGTGTACACAACCTGTCAGACTGTGTATTGATGGAGTCCAAACTCTTTAAATATGGTTCAGTCTGATATGCATCAGCAAACTCTTCAACAATCTCCAGTGTCCATGACATGATACACTTCTACACGTGTTATATAGATCAGACTTTGAAAGAGCCCTGCTTTTTTTAAATATTGTGCCCACTCACACCTGATTGTGTTCCATTTGATTGGAAACACCTGACTCTAATTAATTGCTGGTCCTTGAGTTTCACATACTTTTGCTTCTCACAGACATTATATAATTTTCCTCAATAAATACATGACCAAATATATAGTCATTGACAAAAAATAACACACCAAGAAGGAGCTGTTGGAATCGAATGAACGATAATGTGTGAATGCTGTGATGACATATGTAAGTGATTAGAATATTAGAGTGAAAGGATAAATTTATTGTGGGGCCACTTATCGGTTCCAGCTAACGCATTTCTTGATTTAAATACACGGCGAGGATTCGTGCAAAAATACGTCTGTATGAAGGAGGCGTCTTTCTGCCGGAACCAGTCTGTCATATAATCATGTACGTCATCAAGTAATTTTGTTTTGATACACTCCGCTGGAGCTTAAGCAGAAGATGGATGCTCAGAAGCAGTTAACAGCTTGGCTCCACTTTGAGAGCAAAGGGAAAGTCTAAATGCGAAATGTGTGCAAATTGTATCTGTTGTAAAGGAAGTGGCAACATATCTAAGACACAAAAGCAATGAACCGTCTGCTGTCTCGTAGCTTAACGTAGTTTAATCTCCTGAAACAGTGACCTAAGAACACTAAATGTCTCTCAGTTATTGCTGGCCATAAGTAATATCTATTGCTGAAATAACAAACCTGTTATCCCAAAGGATCCCATTAAACCTACAATAAGAAAAACGATTTAACGTTAAAATGGTTAAGCCTACTTTCCCTTTGGACCACGTTCATCATTTCAGCAGTACAGAGTACTTATCACCAGGAGTAATTGAGAGTTTAGTGTTCCTAGGTCACTACTTTAGCACATTAAGTCACGTTAAGCTTTTTACTTGACAGGTTTAAAACGATACCCAAGCCTAGTGAGAACAAATTTATTTCTGTTAAGTGTCCCAGCAGAGACGGGTGTGTCTGGATGGTGGACAATGAAACTGTGAGCTGCTCGTGCTTGATCAAATGATCCTCTCTACTGGTGATCTAACATCCTCATCCCGTTGCTGTTTCTGTTCCTGAACATGCTTGTTTGTTTTAGGATCTGACAACTTGCTACCATGTTGGGTAGTGATTCTGTTTCTAAACTAGTACTGCCGCCTGCTGGTGATGACCAAACACTGCAGTCTATTAATCCCCATAGACTGAGTGGCCACGTTATTAGTGACACCAGCCCTTTCACGATTGGAGATTCCTAGTATGGACATTAGACACACGACCCCGGAGTGAAACATAAAATCAAATGAGCAAGTTTCCTATGGATCAGTTTCGCTGTGAATCCACATTAGAATGGGAAAATCGAGCGTTCTGAGCAACTTCGGACAAGACATGGTCATCGCTGATATTAAAAAAGGTCACATTTGTGGGGTTCTCCAAGACACTTTCAGCAGGACAGTGCACCATTCGACATATATTAATGGAATGGAACATGACAGTGAGTTTTAGAATGATTTCAACATCTACAATAATTTCAACACATCTATGCAGTGATGAATGACAGTGGTACTAGATGGTTGTCTCTAATAAAGTGTCCAGTCAGTGCAGGTTTGTTTATGTTCTAGAATAGGGTTTCTCAACTGGTGGGCTGCAGGCTACAAGTAGGCCATAAAGTACCTCTTGTGTTCCTCTGACCTATACTCCGGACAGAATTAGTAGTTCATAATTGGCCAGCAATCCACAATCCATCCCAGACTTTCTTACATCTTACACACTGTCTTCTCAGCCCTGCACTACCGCTAGATCAGTTACTCATCTCACCTTTTCCACATAACTTATTACATCCTCCACTATCTAAACCCCTGGTCTACCAAGTCAATGCCACGCACGTCAAATGTTAAAGTTAAGCTGCACCAGAAGCCGAACACGAGCAACACATTCTACCAAATTACTTTAAACTGAGGTTCCATATCTTGTCTTTTTATTTTCTAAGTTAGGGTTTAGATTTATCGAGTTTCATTTTTAAATTCAGAAACTTTATTCAAAAAATGCTGTTCCAGTTTTTCATGTCATCAGTGTTGGGGTAGTTACTCAAAAAAGGTCATCCATTACAAATTACTGGTTGCTTCTTTCAGAATGTAATGGGGAGTACCTAACCTGAAAAAAGTAATCCCATTACTCACTGTTTTACTTCTGAGTTACTTCCTGAAACCCCTATAAATCTTTACCAACTAGAAAGTACAAGGATAGCAGCTGATATTGATTTAATGCTTTATTTAAGAAAGAAAAGAGAGTGGCACAGCGGTTTGCATGGTTGCCTTACAACTTCAGCATGCCCGGTTAGATCCTGACCTCGGACTCCACCTGTGTGGTGTTTGCATGTCCTCCACGTGGGTTTACTCCAGGTGTTCCGGTTTCTTTCTACAGTCCAAAGACATGAGTTAAGTTAATTGATTACTCTAAATTGGCCCAATATGTATGTATAAATATTTTTGATGTAATCTTGTCTGTCATTGGTGTTCTCCTGCGGCAGTTGCACATATCCGGACAGCAGATGACGCTAAGGCACAGGGTTTTGAGTGTTCTGAAACACTGAATCATTTCTCAAAGAGATATGAAGCTTCGTTCATCCCAACACTAGGCGTGGGTGCATGTGCAAAGTACATAGAGAACAGCTAATGTATACAAGAGGCTTGTTTTAAATGCTTTTGGAATATATTATATTTTTCACTCTGAAACATGAGTAATGCAATTTGTTTCATTCAATAAGTATCTGTAATGTCACACGATTTGAAACTGTAATGTGTTACCTTACTTTGTTACAGGAAAATGTAATTAGATTACTATATGGCATAACCCTCAACACTGCATGTCACAACCGAAATATGTTTAGTCCATAAACTGAGCCTCATGTACTTCTGCATTTTACTCAGGAAGTATCATCAGGTCAGGACTCTGCGGTTTACATCCACCTACAGGCCAGTGGCCACTCTTTCAAGGATGAAGACGTGCAGATCCTTGATAGGGAGGAACGATGGTTTGAACGCGGAGTAAAAGAAGCCATTATCGTAAAAAGGGGAATGTCCATCCCTGAACCGAGGAGCATGCCTCAGAGTACACCTCTCACCATCTTACAACGGAGCCATCACAGCCCTTCCCCAATCCTGTGTGAATGGCACACGTGGCCATTGTCGTTAATGGCTATGTAAATCTGCATATTAAACTGATCACCGGTCCCATTGTTATGCAATGGTGCTGGTACCAGTCGTTATGCAAAGGTGCTGTATATAAGATTGGGGAAGTTTTCCAACTGCTGAGACTGAAGAAGTCACTTAGATGAGTGACGAAATGTTTCTCCTACAAAATATATGTCCAGATGAACAGATTCAACTTCTGGGATTTTCTTACATGGATCATTGAGCATGCATCAAAAAGTATAAAACTACAATTCACTAACCCACCACTAAGATGACCAGGGTTTGAGTGCCAGCAATGTCTCCCAGCCTGGACCAGGCACATTAATCTGTGTCTAACGGAGGGGAGTCCAGGGTGGGAACATGCCCTGGTGCTGTAATAACCACTTTTGAGACCTGAGCGATGGACTGGGTATGAATTTGCCTGCACCTGGGATAGCCTCCAGGATAGGGTGCAGTGTGTAGGCTATATGTTTCTCCCTACACTACAGCCAACAGAATCCACAAACAGGGCTAAGAGTTACTCTCTATACTTGAATAATAGGATGCCCTTCATAGTGTATGTACTATGTGCTATTCCCTATATTAAGTTTGTACATTTTTTTGTCCCACAAGCTAAAGTAAGTGTGCCTCAGGTAGTCTTTATGCTGAATTTGAATCTGTTTAACTGAGGCTGTTATTATACTTAATTATGTACAAAGGTACATCTAAAATGTACATGTGTATCTACATTGTCCTCTACACTGTCACGCACAGTGGTGTTTTAGGAGGCTCTGGCGCATTTAATTCCTGACAGTGAGGTTCAGGCCTCATAGTAGATGGTAAACACCGCACCAGAGATGTTTACACATTGAGTTCTAGCGTGCAACTGACAGGGAACTGCAACTCATTTATCATAGCTTGTACTTGTCAAAAAGGAAGTATTGTCAGAATAAGTTAAAATTATTGAGAGTAATTTGTGCCAAATTGAAATGCAGTAACAACGCTGGAACAGTACATTATTTTTCCATGGTGAAAATGTATACAATACTTTTTCCATAGCTGAATATATACTAGAAGTCAGTGTAAACCTCTATTACACCGATTTCATATGGCTTCACTAAAACAATACATAGAGCCATAGAGGGCTGGAACCCAACCCAGTTGGACAAACTCACCTAACACACCTCAATTAACAATAGGCAAGCTACTGGGCCAAAAGCATGATAGAACAGACAAGCCAGAAACCACCCTAGACCTACATTAATTCTGGCATTTATTCAGCATATCGCTATGAAGAAAAAAACAATGTAATGTGTGTATTGGATTTCACGTTCCACTGTCAAAACTACATTTCAATTTGTACATATGTTGTATAATGATATGCGAGTAAACTGGATCGGATCAAAAATAAATAACAAATACGGGTGACAGGGAAATATTTGAAAACGTATTTGGATTCAGCGTCAAAAAAACAAAGAATCCAATATTTACGGGTAGACCTCCTTTGTGTAACGAATTTTACCTCCACCAGAGGGCGATACATACAGAAACAGTGATATGGGACGGTGAGTTGCTTAAAGGGATAAACAGCCTCGCTGTGATAGTTGTGTATTTTAAATATTTGTCAAAAGTACAAGTAGAATGTGCAAAATGATGACTTTTACATTTTTATGAAGTGTATCATAAGCAGAAACTACTCAAATATCACTCTAGATCTTCAAACTACTATGTATACATTAAATACAGTATTATATACAATTAAAAGACTATATTAATATTATTATGCTTAATAATAAATCTGTATATTTTTGTGAGGTTTTGGTCAGAATTATCATTACATATCAACCATCCCTACAAGGGAAGCATGGTGGTGGCAGCATTGTGTCATGGAGGTGTGTTTCAGTGGCTGGAGCAGGGAGATATTCTTAATGAAAACCTGATCCAGTGAGCTCGTGACCTCAGACTGAACTTTCCAACAAGACAAGGACCCTAAGCACACAGTCAAGACAACACAGGAGTAGCTTAGGAACAGCTCTGGGAATGTACTTGAGTGGCCCTACCGGTGCCCTGACTTGAATCCAATTGAGCACCTCTGGAGAGACCTGAAAATGGCTGTCCACTGACGGTCCCCATCCAGCCTGACAGGGTTTGAGAGGATCAGCAAAATGAATGGCAGAAAATTCCCAAATCCAGATGTGCAAACCTTTTGTCATTATACCCAAGAAGACTGGAGACTGTTATCACTGCCAAAGGTGCTTCAACTAAGTACTGAGTAAAGGGTCTGAATACTTGTGTCAATGGAATATTACATTTTTTCCTTTTCAATAATTTTCTGAAATTCTGTTTTCACTTTGTGTACCTCTAAGTGTATGTACAGGGGTTGGACAATGAAACTAAAACACCTGTCATTTTAGACGACAATAATTTATTAGTATGGTGTAGGGCCTCCTTTTGCAGCCAATACAGCGTCAATTCGTCTTGGAAATGACATATACAAGTCCTGCACTGTGGTCAGAGGGATTTTAAGCCATTCTTCTTGCAGGATAGTGGCCAGGTCACTACGTGATACTGGTGGAGGAAAACGTTTCCTGACTCGCTTCTCCAAAACACCCCAAAGTGGCTCAATAATATTTACTATTTACTAATAAACTGGTGACTGTGCAGGCCATGGGAGATGTTCAACTTCACTTTCATGTTCATCAAACCATCTGAACTCTGGTATG
>JAJAGP010004441.1:0-49929 GCA_025084515.1 Ancistrus triradiatus | reverse complement strand
TAAGCACACAAGTCGTTCTACCAAAGAATGGTTAAAGAAGAATAAAGGTAATGTTTTGGAATGGCCAAGTCCAAGTCCTGACCTTAATCCAATAGAAATGTTGTGGAAGGACCTGAAGTGAGCAGTTAATGTGAGGAAACCCACCAACATCCCAGAGCTGAAGCTGTTCTGTACGGAGGAATGGGCTAAAATTCCTCCAAGCCAGTGTGCAGGACTGATCAACAGTTACAGGAAACATTTAGTTGCAGTTATTGCTGCACAGGGGGGTCACACCAGATACTGAAAGCAAAGGTTCACATACTTTTGCCACTCACTAATATGTAATATTGGATCATTTTCATCAATAAATAAATAACCAAGTATAATATTTTTGTCTTATTTGTTTAACTCGATTCTCTTTGTCTATTTTTAGGACTTGTGTGAAAATCTGATGATGTTTTAGGTCATAATTATGCAGAAATATAGAAAATTCTAAAGGGTTCACAAACTTTCAAGCACCACTGTATGTAGTTAGTACATATGTTCCTAGTATTTAATTAACTTTGGCTGTATGTATCATGGATAGCATCACAGCCTCCCACTGTGAAGGTTCTCCGTTCACGTTTGAGCATAAATGTATATAGAGTTTCATTTTATTCCTGGGTTTAAATCATTTCATTCACATGAAATAAACAAAATGAAGTTTTTTTTACCAGTAATTGAAATACTTAGCTATTTGTTTTGTAAAAACTATTTTCCTAATGAAAGTTTTGTTGTATAATAATGAGAACATGTAGGCAAATCTATGGTCAGTTTTTGGCTTGCGGTGCTTTTCCAGTGCAGATGCAGAGGCGGAGTTAACAAAGAAGTACTTAAAAATCGTTTGTGATTTTCGAGGCTAAGAAGGCTTTTGGGAAACACTCGCAACACTGGCATTCTCCAAGTTATGTAGTTCTTCAAGTTGTTCGTAAATTGCTTAATCATTATTGGGAAATGTTAGCTTGTTAGCTGTGCTCTGCACTATATTAAAGAACACTGTCATTTTAATAGTATTTAGGCATTTGGATAAAATAGTTAGAAACAAAATGATTTTGGTTGAAATTCTTCAGTGAAATTACATGTCTGAAGTATGATTAAAGTTGTTTAGTGCTAAAGATCTTCATATAGATGTGTTATTTTTAAGCTACAGCACATTGCCCAGTGGGCCCCTGACATTTTTAAGCACATCATAATAGCAGTCATTCATTGCTCAACTCACTTAGCAACTCACTTAGCACTGTTGGTCACAGGATGGGTTTTCAAGGTCTCTAAAAAGAAGGTAAATCACTGTTTTATTGCACCTCTCAGTCTGGTATTTGGTTTGATAAAAACCTGCAGGCACCAAGGACAGTTTAAAGTGCCATGAACGAACACAAAAACACATGCATTTCCTCCAAGTTGTGGCACTGCCAGACAAAAAGAAGGAGGCAACGGAATAGGGCTACAAAAACAATACAGTGATTAAATGCTTCCATAGAATCATCTACCAAGATTGAAGGCTGCCAACAACATCAATTAATTTTAAGTGAGGAAAACAGCTGGGAACGTTCTCTTGTATTAAAGAAAAATACTCTTCCATAGAAAAATTCAACTTGGTGCAGTTTAAATTGGTTTTAAAGCCCTCACCCATGAATTTTTAAAATAACACACTAAGTATTATGCTTGCTTCACCGCCATTGCACCAAAGTGTCAGTGTTTTTCCAACATATCACTATGGAAACCAAGAGGGCATTTCTGCATGAAGGATAGTTTGCTGAACTTTTACATTTCTGAGCACTGACTTTTACATTGCACCATTCGAAAAGAATTTAATCATTCCAGTGGCAATGTCTAAAATAATCAAGCCATGACTGCTTTTTTATATTGATATTCTAGTATGACTGTGCACATAAACAGCTCAATCTTTCAGAAAAAAAAGATTCAGAGCTGAGACAGACAGATTCTCACCTCAACCAAGTGGTTATCAGGGCCATACAGGTCCTTATCCAACTCAATAACCAGGCTCTTGAAGAAAGAAGAGAACTTCCTCTTTTGCTTTCCAGGCTATGCCAAACAAAGATATATCAATCACACACACTCAGAAATATCTTTATAACAGATTTTATCACACATATTAGTATAAATCAGCAACACACACTGCACGAATAAGGAAATGTCCTACACAATGAGCATGGATCAATACCAATTTACTTCTTTAAACTGAAAAGCAGAGAAAAACAGATGTTTAAACATGTACTGCTAGCTCTTTTTTGAAATTCTGCAAGGCTGCAGAGCACTGAGAGAGCCAGTCTCTACTTACTGCCCTTTGCCATGCCAGCCCTTTCAGATACTACATTTCTGAAGGTGCAATCTCTAAATCCCACATCTGCCAAGTTGCCACTGTTGGGTCCTTGAGCAAGGCCCTTAACCCACAATTGCTTGGATTGTAAGACTATCAATTGTAAGTCGCTCTGGATAAGGGTGTCTGCTAAATGACGTAAATGTAAATGTAAATTGGCCCACTGTGAAAGTGTCTGACTAGTATTGATGTAACCTTGCTCCTGTCCTAAATAGCCATGCGACATTAAATAAAACAAATAAACATATCAATAACTGCTTACATACCAGCACACATTATTAGATATTAATGTTTTGCCAATCATATCTTTAGTGACAAAGTCTACATTTGAAATATAAAACTATAAAACATTTAGGCTACTCTATATACAGTAATGCTGTTGAGATTTTGATGCTGTTGATTATCATTAGACAGAAGTGGAATATCAGAAATGACTCACTGCATCTAGCCTCACATTTTTCAGTGCAGTGGCGGTTGAAGTGAAAAGGGAATTAAGAAAAAGCATGCAGCAGTTCAACAGATGTGTTGACTCCCTTAACGGATCTGAAAATGATGCTCTGCCAAATGCTCTGGTCTCCGTTGGTTCACAACTGCCAGGCACAGACTATTTAGCTGCTCTGTCTCTATAAGAATCAGCTCTCTTGCACTTCCATTATATTGTGTTTGGTGACTACTTGGGAATGATTCACTATACACAAGCTTATTGTATTAAACATTATTCAGCTGTAACTCTTTCAAGCTCTGGTTCAGCTGAGATGCTGCAGTCAACTTCTTTTCAACCTGAAAAGTCTATTAAATTGATTCATTCACTTCTTCAATAATATCCACACCCACTTCATTCAGGGTCGCAGAGGGCCAGGGTTTGGGAATGGAACTGGAGACCTCTGGAGTTGTGAGGTGATTGCACCAAGTTGTGAGGTGGCTTTGACTATAAATATGACCTATCCTAAACACTTCCAGTTGGCTGTGTCTGTGGACTATGAGTAATTGGGGGATATAACTAAAGTCCAGGGTTCCATCTGCTGCACGGCTAACACTTTCATCTATGTACAGCTTTTATCTCAGAGTGGTTTCTAGATATCCAGATATATCCACTGCTCTTCTGACCATCGCTGAATCAGAAAGTTGCATATTTTACAAATATTTTTTACTGAGGTATTGTTACATTCTAACAGTCTTTTACAATCTCAGCACTAGTATATACACTCACCGATCACTCTTTATTAGGTACAGCTCCTTGTTTCCACACTCACTGTCGATTTTATCAGTTCCACTTTCCAAACTGATGCACTTTGTAGGTCTACAATCACACACTGTACTCTGTCTGTTTCTATACCAAATTTGTTAGTCCCTTTTACTCTGTTCTCTAATGGTCAGGACCCCTACAGGACCACCACAGATCAGGTCCTATTTGGCTGGTGGATCATTCCCAGCACCATGTGGTGGTGCTGAGTTAATGTAAGTTTTGCCCGTATGATTGTAGATTATATATATATATATAGTGGTGCTTGAAAGTACCCTTTAGAATTTTCTATATTTCTATATTTTCTATATTTCTGCATAAGTATGCCCTAAAACATCATCAGATTTTTAAAATTCCTCCAAGCCGGTTTGCAGGACTGATCAACAGTTACAGGAAACGTTTAGTTGCAGTTATTGCTGCACAGGGGGGTCACACCAGATACTTAAAGCAAGGGTTCACATACTTTTACCACCCACTAAATATGTAATACTGGATCATTTTCCTCAAAAAATCCAGAATAAAAAATCCAAAAAATAAATTACCAAGTATAATATTTTTGTATATATATATATATATATATATATATATATATATATATATATATATATATATATATATATATATATATATCCACCACCTGAGAAACATCCACCACCCCAATAGTACCTGATCTGTGGTGGTCCTGACCATTAGAAAACATAGTAAATAGGAATAACAAAGTATGCAAGAAAAAGTGTATCTATATGGTAAGTGGAACTGATAAAATTGACAGTGAGTGTAGAAACAAGAAGTTGTACCTAATAAAGCAGTCAGTGAGTCTAGTACACTATGTAGTATCTTCTAGCATGTAAACTGAATAAATCCATTGTTAACTTTGACTTAGGATGTTTAATAGTCCATTCCTGATGGTTCCGTTTCTTAGGTTTGTCTTCTCTGAGTATCTACCAACAGGAAAATTGTCAGTAATGGTAGTATGATTGGTTGTAAGATGTATCTATTGGATCCCTTGAACCATTGCGTAACATGCACCCATTTAGCTCTATTCTTCACTTTAACTTTGAAATGAACAATCTGCTTGGCCTTTACTATTTGGAGAGTTAATTGGACAGTTAACTAGATATCAACTCTCACTGTCTACTGATTTTAATAAATAAACAAAGAACTCAGCAGTTGGAAGCTGTGCATTTGAAATGGAAGGGTCAAGTTAAGAGTACCAGTGCCTTACGATTATACTTTTATAGCTACATTGGCTGAAACATCACAACGGACTTTAAGGTAAACTCGATGTTTACTCACATCATCCAGCAGCTTGCCTTCTACACGTAGCTCCCAGGATGCAATGCTGCCCTCTGAGTCCTCTGAATCAGGCTTAGCTGGATTGAAAGTGTTGGAGATATACAGTCGGAGCTTCCGCTTTTGCTGCTTGATCGGATAAAGATTTGAAGATCAAAATTAGTATTATACGTTTTACAATTCTGGACCTGTACTTTTATACAGCTACGTAGGAAGAACCATCAATTAAAGCTATACTGCAGCCACACATTTGGTCCCCGCAGTAAGAGACTTAGATACTATAACGTGGTATCTACACTTGTCAGTGAAAAGAATGGATCATGTTCAAAACCAAAACAATTTAAAACCATAGCAAATGTTAAATATTCCAAATCTCCCCCGAAATAAAGCAGGGGGAGCAGCCTTTGTCATCTACGCCCCCAAACTGTGGAACACTTTACCAAAAAGTATTAGAGAAGCAGGCTCAGTGGACATCTTTAAAGAACGACTTAAAACATGCTAATTTAATCAAGCTAATGACTAATCAAGCTTCCATTCTTTTTAACTATGATTCTACTGTTACTTTAATTATATGATTTTCACTGTTCTTATTCCAGTTGGTTTTGAGTGATCTGTCTTATCCATTGTTATTATTGATTTGATCCTGTGCATTTTAAATTTTAATTATGGTTCAATGGATTTGGTCTTTTTAAGTTTTACCTTCTGTTATTTAACTCTATACTGTAAAGCACTTTGAGCTGCATCCCTGATGTATGAAAGGTGCTATATAAAAACGTTTATTATTATTATTATTATTATTATTATTATATTATACTCAAACCATGTATCATTTGTTTTCCACCGATAGCCTTTTAAAACTACTAATTCATTTAATGAAATATGTTTATCACTTTCTAACCCCTGTATCAAGGTTGGGTGGGCTTTGGCAGATACCCTCAGAGAGCACTGGCCAAACACATGCCCTGGATGTGACACCAGTCCATCACATTGCTGCCAGGGGTCACTGTTCCTTCCATATTAAACACAGCCAATCGTGCCTGCATGTGACAGATGACCCGGCCAGAAGGCACATACCAGGACTCAAATCCAGGTCACCACAGTACTGGACTAGTGTATCGCTGTACCACCTGAGCTGCAATTTATGTTTAGTACATTTAATGTACATATGTAGTACAAAAAACACTATATGTCTCTGTACAACTCTACTTAATCCTTTTCTATCCCAATCAGAACATTAGCTTTGATACTTACCTTCATGGGTCTTTTGAGGGCCTCTTGAATATCTACCCGCTTCCTCATTATGGTTTGGTCCAGTTTGCGCTCAAATGCCAGTAGGTCCATGTACGCCTGTGACTCTGGCACTAGCTCACGGATCTAATGACACAAGGCTAAATGTGAGCCTCTTTCATTACTCCCACAGTAATTCACTCATTTACGCTATTTAACAACTCGTGCTCTCTGTCCATAGCTGAGCCAAGGAGATACTAATACCCACCAGAAATGCCTTTCCCTGTTCCCATTTTTGTTGAGCCAAAACATACCCTTTACTTAGAACACAGTAATAAGTCTTGTTATTCAACACTAAGGATTTTCACGGTGTTGCATCATTTAACATCGCAATAACCCCAGACTGCTTGGAACAGATAAAAAACAACATGTAAAGGTGCTCAGAGGATATAGTACATGACTTCCAAATTGCCTTGAAAAACAGCCTTGACATTTTGTAGTACTACATACATAGCTTCCACTGTGGCATTTTCCTGTGCCACTTGCCTTCTACCTCCATTCTCAGATCAGCCATTGCACCTTCACAGACCACAAGTAACTAAAAACAAGCCATACAGCGGAAACACCCAAAGTCAGAAGGGCCATGCACGCTTAATACTGTGTCCTGTGTTTATCCTCACATTCCCTTTCTATCTCCATCTTACCTCCTCTGAGAAAAGGTCCGGCAGATTTACCTGCAGCATGCGACCTTACTGTTGACTTGGCACAGAGCAAAAATACAAAAGAACAAACAAGCAGAGAGAACAGCCACAGTGATGCACCTCACCCTCTGAGGGAGAATCTTGTCTGCCATTTTCCGTCTCTTGGCACTATGGATGGGAGAAAAGGGACAGAAAGACAGAGGGAGAGGGAGAGAGAGGAAAAAAGCATGTTACTATGGTGACTGATAGCAGAGTCCACAGGCCATCAGAATAAGTGGGACCCGTCCAGACGTTGTTCCAGCTGTGAATGTGTATGTGAGGGATAGTAAAAGGAAGCAAGTCAGATAGGCTGGTTTAAAGGTAGAAATGTGCATGAAAGTGTGAGATTGAGTGCTCGAGAAAAACGTCCATTCGTGTTGTCATCTATGTCTGTGCATGCATCTGTGCATCCAGTGGAACCCATGCAGACACAATATAGGGCTGAATTTACTAGAAGGGAGTGAAGCAAAGCCAATTTATTCGCTCTCCTGCAGGAAGCTTTTTTCATTTAGTTTTCACACTGGTGAGTCTGAGGGAAAGGTGGGGGCTCTATGTCCTTTCATGGCTCACTCAGCTATGGCGAAGATGGTGAGGTTAATGCAAAATACAGCAATAGAAACAAAGAAAAACAATATTTGCTGTCAGAAAGTGCAGTGATGTCATTTTATATGTCTGTATTTTAAGCATAGGTCACTCAGCATAGGTCATATTTTAAGCAAGGGCCGAACACACTAAAAAGTCCAAAAAACACATGCTTTTTGTGACTTTCCTGTTTTATGACACCAAATAAACCTAGGACTAGAATCCGAGGAGTTTGATCAGGGAAATTACCACAAAGTGCTGGACTGGAATTGTGTGCTCCTGCACTACTCACTATGAAGTGCACTTATTAGGGAGTTATGCCATTTTGTAATCATGTCTGAAAGCATAATATAAAACATCAAGTGCACTCCTAAAATTCTGTACTGCATTGCAGAAGGTTAGTGCTTAAAGTATATAGCTTAAAAGGTACAGAACTCTAACAATTCACACCCAGCTTAAAGGAATAATAGAGCAGGCCACAGTTTTAGACATACAATTTGTCTTTTACATTAGTATTTAGCAGAGTGGCAGGACAGATGATAATCCAAGAATCCAACAATATCAGATCACCTATATGGGGCTGATGGAATGGAGTGTATGATCAGTATATGTGGTATATGTGGTCTGTCGACAGTATATGTGGACTGTGGTAGCCTACCAGTTAAGGTACTGGACTATGGATCAGAAGGTCCAGGGTTCAAATCCCACCTCTGCCAAGCTGCCACTGTTGGGTCCTTGAGTCCCCTTAACCCACAATTGCTTGGATTGTAAGATTGTATCACTTGTAAGTCGCTTTGGATAAGGGCGTCTGCTAAATGCTGTAAATGTAAATTGTCAAGTGTTCCTTAAAGCAAATATCTTGTCTGCCATTCACATGGCTGAAACTCAATGCATGTAGCCATGTAGACATGGTCAAGACAACCTGCTGAAGTTCAAACTGAACATCAGAATGGTGAAGAAAGGTAATTTAAGTGAACTTTGAACATGGCATGGTTGTTGGTGCTAGACATGCTGGTCTGAGTATTTCAGAAACTGCTGATCTACTGGGATGTTCATGCACAAAAGAGAAACTATCCTGTGAGCAGCAGTTCTCTGGCAAAAATGCCTTGTTGATGCCAGAGGTCAGAGGAGAACAGCCAGATTAGTTCACGCTCATAGAAAGGCAACAGTAACTCAAATAACCACTTGGTACAACTGAGGTGTGCAGAAGAACATCTCTGAACTCACAAAACATCAAACGCTGATGCAGATGGGCTTCTTTAGCAGAAGACCACACTGGTTGCCCCTCCTGACAGCTAAGATCAGGCAGCTGAGGCTACAATTTGCACACGCTCACCAAAATCGGACAGTAAAAGATTGGAAAAATGTTGTCTGGTTTGATGAGTTTCAATTTCTTCTTTAAAATTCGGATGGTAGGGTCAGAATTTGGTGTAAACAACACGAAAGCGTGGATCCATCCTGCCTACCAATGGTTCAGGCTGATGTTGGTGGTGTAATGGTGTGGGGGATATTTTTAGGTACACTTTGGGCACTTAATAACAGTTGTGATTGTGACTGATTACATTTGAGTGTGCCAAAGGCCATAGTGTGAAGGAAGTAGCTGAATTTGCAGGTGTATCGAAGGTGTATTTTTGTTTCTTGAAACCTCTCTTTCAAACTTCACTGTTAACTGATCTGTATATTTTCCTTTTTATTATTTGGTGAGTTTTCTTTCTCATTTGTCTTCCTATTTCAGTAACTGTTAACCAGCTACATTGAAAGTAAAGAAGCTACACTAAGCCTGGATCTTGGCCAGTTTAAATAGCAAGTCAGTCAGGTGCACCTTGTACTGATTAATTACATTGAAAGAACTAAGCCATGTGACCGTGCTGTGACATCTGCGCAACCTGACTTTTTTGACTGTACAGAGTGCATCTGCCACCCCCTGGTGGTGCTTCCATGTGCTGCTGGGGCTCTGACACCCTACAGTTTGGCTTGTTGAGAGAAAAGTTTAACTACCTATTAGGAGTGAATCATATAACAGATCTTGTTGCAAAAGCAGTCTGGTCATCATCATTCTTTCCTGAGAACACATCAATTTCCTATAGTCCTCTGCTTGCACCACAAACCACATTGCTCCTCAAAGACCAACCAAAAAGGCTGGAGACATCGGACACATCAAATGAGTGTGACAGAGGCTTGGGGTTCAGATGTGTTGATGAATTTCTAAAACATTTAGAAATATGGGTCCACCAAAATGCTACCAATGCTTGCTGAGAAGCTGTGAGGATTGTGAGAATAGCACAACTACCAACGGGAACCCCTACAATGACACTTATTCTTTATCATAACAGAAAACAAGTAATTAATCCTCTAAAAGACACTTGTTTTTGATTGGCATAGACAGTGGACTATCAGTCTCAGTGCTGATGGTACTATTAAGAGTGCACACATGCATAGGGATCACAAAATAATGCTGTTAATGTTACAGTGAGGAACAAGGCAAACCACTCACAACCTAACATGCAGCAGAATTATCTGCCTACTTCGATCCGACTGCTGGCTCTGACTGGGCCTCTTGCAAGTCCAGCGGTCTTGCAGAAATATCATTTGCTCCTTGCAGTCCCATTGGTTTCCTATCGGTTGAATAAACTAGATGAATTCTACTAGTCACTAAAATTGAGCAAGTTTTGTTGGAAATAAAATTGTGAATATCCATTTCGAGGCTGGAATCTCATAACTAGGATTTAAATTTCATTTGAGCCATGGTCTCCACATTTTATTTTGGGGACTACAGATATGGACTCACTTAGAGATCAAAAACCACAGATGAAATACATATTCAGAGCAAATAAAAACTGGTGGCACACAGTAAAAAACAACAACAACAACAACATTATATCCACAGTTACACAAACTGAAAGGCAAGAGGTGAGGTACACTACAACAATATATCTCTCTATACAGTGCATCCGGAAAGTATTCACAGCGCTTCACTTTTTCCACATTTTGTTACGTTACAGCCTTATTCCAAATTGTATTAAATTAATCTCTTTCCTCAAAATTCTAGACAAAATACCCCATTATGACCATGTGAAAAAAGTTTTCTTGAGAGTTCTTAAAATGTATTAAAAATAAAAAACTAAGAAATCACATTTACGTAAGTATTCACAGCCTTCGCCATGAAGTTCATAATTGAGCTCAGGTGCATCCTGTTTCCACTGATCATCCTTGAGATGTTTCTACAGCTTAAGTGGAGTCCACCTGTGGTAAATCCAGTTGATTGGAAATGATTGGGATAGGCACACACCTGTCTATAAAAGGTCCCACAGTTGACTGCATGTCAGAGCGCAAACACCAAGCATGAAGTCAAAGGAATTGTCTGTAGACCTCCGGACAAAATTGTCTCGAGGCACAAATCTGGGGAAGGATACAGAAAAATTTCTGCTGCTTTGAAGGTCCCAATGAGCACAGTGGCCTCCATCATTCGTAAATGGAAGAAGTTTGGAACCACCAGGACTCTTCTTAGAGCTGGACGGCCGTCTAAATTGAGCGATTGGGGGAGAAGGGCCTTGGTCAGGGAGGTGACCAAGAACCCGATGGTCACTCTGTCAGAGCTCCAGCGTTCCTCCGTGGAGAGAGGAGAACCTTGCAGAAGGACAACCATCTCTGCAGCATTCCACCAATCAGGCCTGTATGGCAGAGTGGCCAGGAGAAAGCCACTCCTTAGTAAAAGGCACAAGGCAGCCCGTCTGGAATTTGCCAAAAGGCTCCTGAAGGACTCTCAGACCATGAGAAACAAAATTCTCTGGTATGATGAGACAAAGATTGAACTCTTTGGTGTGAATGCCAGGCGTCATGTTTGGAGAAAACCAGGCACTGCTCATCACGAGGCCAATATCATCCCTACAGTCAAGCATGGTGGTGGCAACATCATGCTATGGGGATGTTTTTCAGCAGCAGGAACTGGCAGACTAGTCAGGATAGAGGGAAAGATGAATGCAGCAATGTACAGAGACATCCTGGATGAAAACCTACTACAGAGCGCTCTTGACCTCAGACTGGGGTGACGGTTCATTTTTCAGCAGGACAACGACCCGAAGCACACAGCCAAGATCTCAAAGGGCTTCAGGACCACTCTGTGAATGTCCTGGAGTGGCCCAGCCAGAGCCCAGACTTGAATGCGATTGAACATCTCTGGAGAGATCTGAAAATGGCTGTGCACAGACGTCTCCCATCCAACCTGATGGAGCTTCAGAGGTACTGCAAAGAAGAATGGGCAAAACTGCCTAAAGATAGGCGTGCCAAGCTTGTGGCATCATATTCAAAAAGACTTGAGGCTGTAGTTGCTGCCAAAGGTGGTTCTACAAAGTATTAAGCAAAGGCTGTGAATACTTATGTAAATATGATTTCTTTGTTTTTTAATTTTATTAAATTTTCAAACCTCTCAAGAAAACTTTTTTCACATGGTTATAATGGGGTATTTTGTGTAGAATTTTGAGGAAAGAGATTAATTTAATACAATTTGGAATAAGGCTGTAACGTAACAAAATGTGGAAAAAGTGAAGCGCTGTGAATACTTTCCGGATGCACTGTAAAAGTGAAAACACCTTTTCCTTATGGTATTATTGTAAAATATTCAACATTTTTTCATTCAACTACTTAATGATTTCAAGCATGTATGGTTTGAATGAAGCAAAATCATCTGACAGTGAGGTGAGACAGTTTCACTTGAAAAGACCACCTAGATAAGTAAGCCATTCAAGCAGTAGCATTTTTGCAGCCCTGTGACATAAATTGAGTGTAAAGTACTCAAATAACTATAGAGTGAGGCAGAGCATAAATAATGATTATTTTATTTAGTTTAAATTTCTTATGGAAGACATTGCACACTAGTTATGTGTCTGGTGAGCTAAACATGTATGTATTACAGTCGTATGAAAAAGTTTGGGCACCCCTGATAATTTTCATGATTTTTCTTTATAAATCATTGGTTGTCCAGCTCAGCAATTTCAGGTAAATATATCATATAGCAGATGAACACCGTGATATTTGAGAAGTGAAATGAAGTTTATAGGTTTTACAGAAAGTGTGCAGTAAGTATTCAAACAAAATTAGGCAGGTGCATAAATTTGGGCACCCTTGTCATTTGAATACCTTTAGCACTAATTATTGGAACACAAAATTTGTTTTGTAAGCTCATTGACCCTTGATCTACATACACATGTGAATCCAACTATGAGAAAGTGTTAAGGTGGCCAATTGGAAGTTTTTCTCCTCTTTGCATCTTCTCTGAAGAGTGGCAACATGGGAGCCTCAAAACAACTCTCAAATGGGCCTGAAAACAAAGGTTGTTCAACATCATGGTTTCAGGGAAAGGGAAAAAAAGCTGTCTCTCAGAGATTTCAGCTGTCAGTTTCCAC
This sequence comes from Ancistrus triradiatus, assembly GCA_025084515.1. NCBI lineage: Eukaryota > Metazoa > Chordata > Actinopteri > Siluriformes > Loricariidae > Ancistrus > Ancistrus triradiatus. Next base: position 37,086 of record JAJAGP010004441.1, on the reverse strand, counting down.
TGTGAGGAACATAGTGAGGCAATGGAAGACCACAGGCACAGTTCTAGTTTTAAGGAACTCCCGAAGTGGCCAGACCAAGAAAAATCTCAGATAGGCAGAGGCGAAGGATGGTGAGAACAGTCATAGTCAAGCCACAGACCACCTCCAAAGACCTACAACCTCATCTTGCTTGCAGAATGGTGTCACACTGTTCATCGTTTCAACTATACAGCGCACTTTGCACAAGGAGAGGCTGTAATGGGAGAAGTAATGCAGAAGAAGCCTTTTCTGCAGACACGCCAAAAAACAGAGTCCACTTGAGGTGTGCTACAGCACATTTGGACAATCCAGCTTCATTTTGGAATAAAGTGCTGTGTACTGATGAAATAAAATTGAGTTATTTGGACATAACAAGGAGCGGAAAAGGAACACAGCATCCCAAGACAAACACTTGCTACCCACAGTAAAATTTGGTGGCGGTTCCATAATGCCCGCGGGACTGTGTGGCCAGTGCAGGTACTAGGAATCTTGTTAAAATTGAGGGTCGCATGGATTCCAGTTAATATCTCCAGATTCTTAAGAACAATGTTCAAGAATCAGTGACAAAGTTGCACCGAGGCCAACGACCCCAAACCCTGCTCATAATCTACTAAGGCATTCATGCAGAGGAACCAGTACAACGTTCTGGAATGGCCATCTCAGTCCCCAGACATGAATATTACTGAAAATGTGGGCTGTCCATGCTTGGAAACCATCAAAGATGACTGAACTGGAGATGTTTCTAAAGAAGAATGGTCCAAAGCACCTTCAACCAGAATCCAGACTGGAAGCTGTAGGAAGCGTTTAGCGGCTGTTATTTCTACAAAATGAGGATCTACTAAATATTGATGTAATTTTTCTGCTGGGGTGCCCAAATTTATGCACCTGCCTAATTTTGTTTGAATAATTACTGCACACTTTCTGTAAATCCTATAAACTTTCATTTCACTTCTCAAATATCACTGTGTTCATCTGCTATATGATATATTTCACTCAAGTTGCTGATCTGAACAACCAATGATTTATAAACTAAAATCATGAAAATTATCAGGGGTGCCCAAACTTTTTCATACGACTGTATAATGCATTAACAAAAAGCATTATGACAATATTGTCCTGCTGTAACCAGTAAGTATTACTGCTTCTTCTAGTCACTAGACCACATACTAAAAGGCACAGTAGGTGCAATGAAACTACAGTCACTGTAAAACTATAGGAACTGCCGCACTCTTTCCCTTTTTCCTCATAATGATGTCACATTGCTAATAACTGACTACACTTCCTCTTCCAGCCTTAGACCTGAAAAAATGACCTGTGTTTCTGTAATCATTTAGGCTCTGCAATTCTGTATATGACAAATATAATGTGTGCCCAAATTTTAAATTGTACTCACTTCCTAGGACGATTCTGGGCAGACGATGCTTGCACAGGTGGAGTGGTGGTGGGCCGTTTCCGGTTTGGGTCCAGAGAGGCGTTAGGCATTCCTGGTCGAATTGGGGGTGTTCCTCCATACGGGGGTCCAGGTGGGCCCATTGGAGCACCTTGATGGGGCATTCGAGCCCCTGAAGTCATGCCTGGACGCTTTAAAGACAGGAACAGCAAGTACATGAGAGAGGGCTGCAATATTTGTACGTCGCAGTGGCGGGTGAAGTACACTCCTATTACAGACAACGCTAATAAATTATACTTCAGTAAAAGAGTCAAAGTGCAAAAGTACTTAAGTAAAAATGCTGTTTAAAACTTACATCATCTGTTTTTTGTTTCATTGTTACTAAATCCCCTACTTAAGTGAACAGATTCATCATAAGTAGTTTAAGTGTAGTATGAAAAATCAAGATTTTTATTTGGCATGAAACACTGGAAAATCAAAAATGAGACACTATAATTCTAAATAAAGCTTTATTTTAGGATGTGGTGGAACAGAAGATTCGCGTCGTGGATGTGCAGCCGACAAATCTGCAGCAACTGCGTCAATATGGACCAGAACCTCTGAGGAATGTTTCCAGCACCTAGTTGAATCTATGCCACAAATAATTAATGCAGTTCTGAAGGCAAAAGAGCATCCAACCAGGTTCTAGCAAGGAGTATCTAATAAAGTGACCGATGAGTGTACGTGGAGTGAAAGTAAAAAGTATCAAACAATAGAAGTATTAAAGTACACACAGAAATGTAAAAACTGCTACTTAAGGACAGTAACTGCCTAACTGTACTTGGTTACTGTCCACCATTGGGAGTGCAGTCATGTGTTCCCCTTCCACAATCAAGCTCTGATCTAGGCCAGAGCCTCGCACACCTGTGCCAGTCATTTTAGAGGCGACAGCTGCACAAGGAATGAAGCAGGATCAGACTGCAGCTTATGCGAATTCAGACTTGTGACCGAGCAGCTGGCACTTGAACACCACTATTGTCTGATTAACACAGAGCAAGCTTTAAATATTGTCAGCGTCACATATATTTAGCCTACCTGCTATTACAGGTGCAGAATAAAAAAAACCACTGGACTGCAGAAATGTTACCAGTAAATCCTTGTCTCATCTGGAATTACAAGGCATCAAACCTGGCCTTGGTGTTGCTTTTGAAGTGCCTAATGAGGGTTGGTGATATGTGGAGCACATTAGAAGGTCCTTGATAGGCCAAGCAATTGTTCAATTAATGTGCTTTTTCAACAAATGCTTTCATAATTAATAAATAAAGGTGTGATCCAACCCTACACTCATAGGGCACACACTCACTCAAACTGGGACACCTTTTGTAGAGATGCCAACTGACCTAATGCGTGTCTTTTGAATGTGGGAGGGACTGCCCTAATAGCAAATGCCACTTTTGCCATTTTTATTGGCCTAGATAGACTATTGCTGTAGAATGGTGGCAATGACTTCAACCCGACAGCCCACATTTGATCCAAAATGCAAATCCTGCACAAACATTACTTGTGGTAAATTAAAATGTGAGCCACGAGCAGTTTATAGTCTTCATGCCATGATGAACCTTACTGTGGCTGGCAACATCTGGGCCAAATTTGGATCACAATACACCTGGCATTGCCATACCCGAGACATCAATGCCTAAACTGAGCCATATTTGCTATCTTGGGTGGAGTAAGCAGATGAACCTCACACAGATACAGGGAGTAACATGCAAACTCCTCACAGGCAGCACCTGGTCCAGGACCCATGTCTCTGGAGCTATGAGATCACAGCAGTGACCACTGTGCCATCGCCCTTGACTGCGGTAAAGAAATAAATGCTGTACATTACGAGATTTTTGATCTGTCATTTTTACCAGCAGTTCCTTGAAGAGACACCAGAATTCTACACTGTGCAGCTGCAGTACATGAGTGTTTAAAACAAACAAGAATTTTAACACTTTTATTCCATACAAAGCACCAACTTACCCAACCCTAATAACAGAAGTATAAAGGCAACTTGGGGCAATACATATTTAATATGAATACTATTAAATTCAGAATGCTTACATGGAATTTTCATTGTAAATATAGTTCTTGTAGAGATGGGCCTATGTTTCCAGAGAATAATGTGTGGTTATGTGTGTAGTGTGGATTTGATCCTGCATGAATTCCATAAAACCTTCTGGATAAGTAACTGGAAAGGCTTTTTACATTATTGCGTCAGTGTTGGAAAGTAGCATAAAACTATACCAGGTTTAGTAGCAGATTTGATGTCTGTAATGTTACTGATAGAGTTTAGAATTAGCTTTTATTTTAACGTTAAATTTAAAGCAACCAATGGACCAATACAAAATTGAATATCCGTATTGGATCTTGTATTTGCCTGGGATCCCGGAACAGCACTGGAACTCAGCTGACTTTCTGATCCAGTTCACTGATTTATTTACATCTCCATAATTTAATTCCTCCATAATTCTTAGAAAAACCAGGATTATTCTTAGAGCTGGCCATCCCACCAAAGTAAGTAATCGGGGGAGTAGGGACTAGAGGTAAGAGAGCTGAAGAACCCAATGGTCATTCTGGCTGAGTTCCAAAGGTCCTGTGTACAGATGGAGGGAACTTCCAGAAGGTCAACCATCACTGCAGCACTCCACAAATCTGGGCTTCATGGCAGAGTGGCCAGACAGAAGTCTCTCCTCAGTAAAAGACACATGAAAGCCTGCCTGGAGTTTGCAAAAAAGCACCTAAAAATTCCAGGTGGGCTTTCATGCTTTCATCCACTCTGCCATGAAGCCCAGATTGGTGGAGTGCTGCAGTGATGGTTGACCTTCTGGAAGTTTCTTTCTTCTGTACACAGGATCTTTGGAGCTCAGCCAGATTGACGCACCACCTGTTTCACCAGTGAAAGATAACTTGGTGGGAGTGGTGTTGGATTAGCTAGTGTTGAGAGTTGCAACCTCATTACAAAACACTCTGTGGTACTTCAGAACATTTAGCACTTCCTTTTTGTCTTCAGTTATAGATGACTTTGAAAAGCATTTTAGGGTAGATACCATAAAAAGTCGATTCTATTCCTCTGAAGTTACTTTAATGTTAAATGGACGGTCATACTGAATGAACTGAACAAGTTAATTATGATTTATCTTGCAGCTCAATTTCATGGGAACTCATGGGATATCAAAAGAGGCCGTGAGGACTTTAAAATTGGTGCCAAAGCTTAAAGCGTAATCTCTACCATGTCTCCATCAATAGTGGTAGAGTGACCCTCCTGATATGTTTGACCCTTCCCAACAAAGGCTCAGCCCCAAGGTAAACTGGGAAAGTCCAATCTTCCTGTGTTAGTGGTATTGAGATGCTGAGATGTGAGCATGTGGACACAACAGGGAACAGAATGTAGCAGTGACTTTCAAGGTCACAAAGGTTTGGAACACACACGGAGATTGGACTGGAAATCAGCACAAAATAGCACCGTTCACAGATGCTCTACTGTTTTGCAGCAGCTTGGGTTGCAAACCTCATCAGGAAATGTTTCAATGGATGCTGAAAGAATAGATTAACTTGATGTCTAAATGTGTTACTTTACTAGGGGGTATAAAGGGTAAGATTCCCCAACTCTTTAAAAACTCCACTCCAACCTATAGCACATGGCCAATTCCACCGTGACATGCAGCCCCAAGAAAGCAAAGAACTTAAGGGTGAAGTGCTTAGTGTTAACTATCCTGTAACGGAAAGCTGCTTAGAGACATTTCTTAGAATTCAACACCTGAAAAGAAAGTGAACTTGGAAGCATAAGGCTCTATTTAAATTCAAATGGTGATTCGTAATAGCTAACGCAGTAACATACTGGGACTGTGGTAGCCTACCGGTTAAGGTACTGTACTCTGGACTTGGAAGTTACCGGAAGTACTTGGAAGTACCCTGGCACTTACCGGAAGGAACAGGGTTCAAATCCCACCTCTGCCAAGCTGCCACTGTTGGGTCCTTGAGCAAGACCCTTAACCCACAATGGCTTGGATTGTAAGACTGTACCAATTGCAAGTCACTCTGGATAAGGGTGCCTGCTAAATGCTGTAAATGTAAATTTACAATTGTTTTTGAGAACTACAATGGGGACCAATAGTCTGAGACCACTAGTGAAAACACTTGCTTTCATCTTTATCTTAGAAGGAACCATACCGTAGCAGGATAATGACCCAAAATACGCCTACTACTGGAAGACCAAAGAACATCAAGGATAGCCATCTACTTTCCTAAAGTCACCTGACCTAAACCCCATCATCCTTTTATGGGGACATGCTGTTGTTACAACAAAAGGGGGAACATTATGTACTTTTTTATGTCATTTTTGTACAATGATTTAACTTTTCATTCAAGTTTGTTATGCTCATCATACGATATGTAATGAAAAACATGTTAAATAAAAAAAAAAAGAAAAATGCACAGTGAAAACATTTCACGACCGGTCTCAGACTTTTGTCACCCAGAACGTAATTCAGGTTCAATCAGCAACAGATTGAGTCAAGCACCCCCACCAAGGTTTTGTGAATAAGACTGTACAGTACTGAAAGTGAATTGTGAAAAGAACTTTGCTGTTTCATTTTACATTTGGCAGACCATGTCGGCTACTTTACTGCGCACAAAAAAAAGCTTTTGCAAAATTATGTGCTGCAAAAGAATTTCAGTTATGTTCATATTTTCCTTTGAGACATACAATATCAGTAGATGACAGAATAAGGAATGATCATTTCCTCCTAAGAATTTGAATTTGAAAAATAGTCTGTATTGTGCCACCAAACACGTGTACAAATGGTACTGTAATAATAGTCCATTCAATGTTGGCAGAGCCAGCTTGATAATAAGCTGGGAGAGAACCCTCAGTGGAAAAGTTGGTGCTCAGAGCAGACTAAACAGAGGAGGGGTAGTCTGTGGGGTGAAACCAGAAACCTTCTTGTGAAGCGGCACGCGAGGCCCCACTCCCTCCCTACCTCCCTCCCTCCTGACATATAGTCCTGGACAGGCTAAACTTTCAAATGCAATCATTCGTTTTGCTGCTGGTTTCTCCGTTGACTGCGGCAAGTCCGTCTGAAATGAAGAGTGTAGCAGCTGTGCTGGAAAATGGGAGATGTCTTGAAATACATTCGGCTGACTAACAAGCAAAAAAGTGGATCTCAGCTCAATGAAATAGAATGATTTAGTTTGCTTTAGCTAGCTCATTAGAGGGTCAACTGCAACATTTAGTCAGTTTAGTCCAAATCTGTTAGTTTCTCACGTATACAGACACATACTGATGAATGACTGACTCCACTGGCAAGTTAATGCAGATCTGCAGAGAACTGACAGCTACTAAAATTGGCTAACCTGGCTCTATGTATACAATAACATGATGTAGGTTCAGATCTCCGGCTTACTTCTCCTACAATTCTTCAGAGCCGGCAGCTGTCGCTCACTATTCCCTCATTAGACTCACAGTACAAGCAATACCTCTCCATCTCCTGCAGCTCAGATCCTGCTAAATGTACGAGGATACCACTGCATCCTAGTCTTCCCGTCACTGTGCCTCCATGTCCAGAATGCGCTTGCATGCTCATGCAGCATGTGCGGACACACACACACACACACACACACACACACACACACACACACAGGGACTAAGCTAGCACACTCACCACTCCATGGACGAGAAACTCAAACAGTTTACTCTTTGTGGCTTTGCGAGCTCCTCCAGTCGAATCCTCAGTAGCCATTGTGAGGAAGCCCATATATTTTTCACCCCCCTCCCAATTTCTCTTTTGTCTGTAATACTAGCTCCCTCTCCCCGTCCTCTTTCCCTTGTGTTCTCTCCACATTCCCTCTCCTCCAAAAGACAGCGCTCCCTCCCGCTTTCTCTTTCTCAATCTCTCTCCAGCGCTCCCTCGCTGTCCTCTCTCTCTCTCTTTTAAAGCATGTTTCTGTGTGGCCAAAATACAGCCTCTCCTCTCTCTCTATATCCCTCCCTCCCTCTCTGACAGACTCGGGGTACTGAGACACTGGGGGTCTAACAAGGGGGCTTTTGCTGGCCCACTACTAAATGTAGCTACGGAAATCGAATAGTGAGTGAAAGGTTGAGTGACCTACTGGAGAGAATGATTTATTACCAGGCTCTTAATCAGGCTGTGGAACTTCTGTTTACAGTGATGTTATGATTATGGATTCTATTTTTTCTTTATTATTTTCTTTCATCGGTATCTGCAGCTCCTGTGACTCCTGTGGAAATAGTAGTTGCTGAGGACCTGAAGATCGAATTGCAACATGAAGATCGGATGGTGTGGTTACGGAACCCTGCAATGAACTGGCATCCTGTCCAGGGTGTACCTCAGCCTATGCCCAGTGAATTCTGGGATACAATCAAAACCACCCTACCTTCCCCAGAAGATCTGACCAGTATTTGTGGAAGTAAAATCGGATGCTTTGTTCTGCTTTTCATATATGACTTTACATCTGCTAGGCAGAGCAATAAGCTGAATGTCTCTAATAAAGTGGACAGTGGGTGCACAGTCTTCTCAACACACACTAACACCACAGTGTTAACATCCACATGAATGCCCAAACATTGCCCAGAGCATCATCCACAGTTTTTCCCACAATGGATTCTGGTGTCATCATTTCACCAGGTAAACAGTGCACAAGACCCGACCATCCAGGTGATCCTTCTTCCAACAATGCCACTTACATTGGTGCTTGAAAGTTTGTGAACCCTTTAGAATTCTCTATATTTCTGCATAAATATGACCTAAAACATCATCAGATTTTCACACAAGTCCTAACAGTAGATAAAGAGAACCCAGTTAAACAAATGAGACAAAAATGTTATACTTGGTCATTAATTTATTGAGGAAAATGATCCGATATTACATATTAGTGAGTGGAAAAAGTAAGTGAACCTTTACTTTCAGTATCTGGTGTGACCCCCCTGTGCAGCAATAACTGCTACTAAATGTTTCCTGTAACTGTTGATCAGTCCTGCAAACCGGCTTGGAGGAATTTTAGCCCATTCCTCCGTACAGAACAGCTTCAGCTCTGGGATGTTGGTGGGTTTCCTCACATTAACTGCTCGCTTCAGGTCCTTCCACAACATTTCCATTGGATTAAAGTCAGGACTTTGACTTGGCCATTCCAAAACATTAACTTTATTCTTCTTTAACCATTCTTTGGTAGAATGAAATTTTTACATTTCTGATATAATTTAGAATTCATTGTTCCATCAATGATCTCAAGCCGTCCTGGCCCAGATGCAGCAATACAGGCCCAAACCACGATACTACCACCACATTTCACAGATGGGATAAGGTTCTTATGCTGGAATGCAGTGTTTACCTTTCTGCAAACATAACGCTTTTCTTTTAAATCAAAAAGTTCTATTTTGGTCTCATCCATCCACAAAACATTCTTAAAATAGCCTTCTGGCTTGTCCACGTGATCTTTAGTAAACTGCAGATGAGCAGCAATGTTCTTTTTGGAGAGCAGTGGCTTTCTCCTTGCAGCCCTGCCATGCACACCATTGCTGTTCAGTGTCCTTCTTCTTTAACCATTCTCTGGTAGAACGACTTGTGTGCTTAGGGTCATTGTCTTGCTGCATGACCCACCTTCTCTTGAGATTCGGTTCATGGACAGATGTCCTGACATTTCCCTTTAGAATTCTCTGATATAATTCAGAATACATTGTTCCATCAATGATGGCAAGCCGTCCTGGCCCAGATGCAGCAAAACAGGCCTAAACCATGATACTACCACCACCATGTTTCACAGATGGGATAAGGTTCTTATTCTGGAATGCAGTGTTTTCCTTTCTCCAAACATAACTACTACCTAACCTACTAACAATGCAGAGTGTTCACCATGCAACATAATTTGATGGTGGACAGGGGTAACATGGTGAACACTCTGCATTTTTAGTAGGTACTCACCACTGCCAACTAGGGGCACCCCAGAAACCTTGTTGATGCACTGATCAAGATGTATGATCATAATGATTTGTCCCTGGTTATGGTAACTTGGGTCTTTATTCATGAATATTTCTAAAACATCCAACCTGACTTTGACTATGAGAACCAACTGTCCACTAACCGTCTATTATTTCCTAGACCATAACATAAGATAATCAACTTTATGTGGATTTCAATCTCTGCATTATTTTAATATTTAGTCTGATTGGTGTGTACAAACACCAGCTCCTGTTATAACATTTATATCAAGGCAACTTTATATTATTTTAAAATGTTTTTTGTCTTTATTCATATTGTAATCCCTGTTCTTTAAATACAACAGGGTGTCCAGTCACCCGATTGTCATCCCATTCACTGAAAATACCTGACTTTAATTTCACCTTTAACTTAACAGCAGACCCTAGTGGTTACATACTTTTGCCACTAAAAGATATGTAGTATAGGATAATTTCCCTAAAATAAATAAATGAACAAGTATAGTATTTTTGACTCATTTGTTTAACTGGGTTCTCTTTATCTACATTTAGGACTGACGTTTTAGCCCATATTTGTGCAGACAGGGAGAAAATTCTAAAGGTTTCACAAGCTTTTAAGAGCTACTGTATGATGACCATTAACAGAGGTGCTTGTTTCATTTGCTGCTATTTCAGAAAAACCAAAAGGCAGGTCACCAAATCTGGGCAGTCAATAAATCAGTGAAAGTGGGAAAATAAGTGTTTAGAGCACAAACCTGACTGCCAGTAGAAAAGCCCCCTTTCAGACCCCCATTAAACTCATATTATGGAATAGCAATGTCCCATTCAGTCAGAGCAGCGAGGGGGTGCAGGAGGGGAACCCCGGGTTTCACAAAGACTTACCCTTTGCAAGGTTTCTGAGAGACCTTCAGATGCACCACATCTTTATCATTTTTTTAATTTTATTATGTGTGCACACTGGTACCCGTAAATGTGTCAACTGTACTAAGATGTACTACTGCCGGGGTGATAAGCGGACAGAAAGCGCAGCACTCATCACAATTAAAATCATCCCATCTAGCGTCAGGTACAACAGCGCCACCGCGTGGATAGGATTCACAGGAATAGCACAATACTCTTCCATTGTTCATGTTTCACATTGCTACCAGTTTGGGATTGGGAATATATAGGGTGAGATATAGAGTTCAAACCATGACCTATCACAGGCCACACCGGCATTTTAAGTAAAACATAGTCTTTAGCAACCACAAGCAGAACTAAAAACAGTTCAGTAATATCACATCAACTTACAGTGTGAAATACATTTCTTTATACGCACATAATTTAGCAGAGGCCCTTCTTTAAAGTGACTTACATTTGAGCAATGGACTGTTAAAGGTCTTGCCCAAGTGGCCAGCGGTGGCAGCTTGGCGAAGCCAGGATTTGATCTCACAACCTCTGGTTAATAGTTCAGATCTGTAACCACTGAATCACCAATGAATGTGTATGTTTAAATCATTTTTTAATGAAATTTCAATTAAAAACTTAAATCTGTTCACATGCCTGGGAACTAGATTTGTCGATGTAATGATATATAAAATATTTAAACATCAGTCATTCTACGCAGCATATCAGTACAATGAGAAGAAAACCAGTTTCTAATTAAAAAAAGATTATTATTATTAGTAGTAGTAGTAGTAGTAGCATTAGTATTATTATTAAGAGTTCAAGTAGCAGCACTGCATTTGTTTTCTTAGAGCGGAGTCCTATCATGGATCATCAGGTCATGTTTGCTTGTTTATTATGCCTGTCGGGACTGTGGTAGCCTAGCGGTTAAGGTACTAGACTCTGGACCAGAAGGTCCAGGGTTCAAATCCCACCTCTAGTCATGTAAATGTCGTTTTAAATAATTAAGCTAAGAAAATTGGAGCAGTTGGTAATTATTAAAAAGTGACAGTTGTTGGGACCTATTTTAATCCTTCGCCGAACGCACCACTTGTTAAAGGAATGAGTGTAAAAGCTCAGTGTTTTACCTGCAGGGTTTGTGATAAAGACCTGGGCTTAACTTTGCACTCTAACTGATTTGTGAACTTGATCAACCCCGTTCTGCACAAGTGCTGATTTCCATAAATACACATGTGGACAATTCTGAGAGGCTACAATAAATCATGAGCCGTGTCTTATTAATAGAAACACGATAGCAAGAAACGAAGGACGTGTTCAGACCCGTCCATTTGGAATACTTTATATATGGCATTCGAGGCCTGCAGAAGCTCATCTGCGCTCGTGACTGCGTGTAATAAACGTTCATCTATCAGAAATGGCCGGAGAGAGAAAGCGCGCTTGTTTTGCAGCGGCTGGAAGCGTTTCAGGATGCTCTAATGGATACAGAGGCTTCTTGCTCCTACCTTTCTCTCCATCACTCCAAGTTTGCCGCACTTTCCCGCAGCGCTCTGGTGTCCGTGAGCGGTAGCCTCGTAGCTGTTGCAGACGGATTTTCGGCGGTATCTCCCCGCTTGCACACGGAGGACCAGGGGTGAGGATGCTAGGATGCTGAGAAGCACAGGCCCGCTGGAGATGGAGAGCGCGCTCGGTGCGGCAGTGAAAGCGGCGCATGCGCAACCCAACCCGCTCTGTTAGGGAACGTCCTTAAATCACAGTGCAAAGTGATAAGCGCACAGTCGCTTTAAGACAAAGCTTATCGACTTCAGAGTTGAAACCTTTTGGGGCCAAAAACCAAGATTTCCAAGATAAAAGCCAAAAGATTTCAAGAAAAAAGCCAAAAGACTACAAGACTAAAGTCGAAAGATTTTGAGAACAAAGTTGAAAGGTTTCAAGATTAAAGTTAAATGATTTTGGGGACAAAGTAAAAATATTTCAAAAATATTTCAGTAAAAATATATATTTGGGACTGTGGTAGCCTAGTGGTTATGGTACTGGACTATAGACCAGAAGGTCCAGGGTTCAACTCCCACCTCTGCCAAGCTGTCACAGTTGGGTCCTTGAGCAAGACCCTTAACCCACAATTGCTTGGATTGTAAGACTGTATCAACTGTAAGTCGCGTCTGCTAAATGCTGTAAATGTAAAAGTAAATCTCAAGATAACTGTCAAAAGGTTTAGAGATTAAAGTCATAAGGATTTTGAGAACACAGTCAAAAGATTTAGATAACAAATTTGAAGATTTTAAGAAAAAAAGTCCAAAGATTTTGAAAACAAAATCAAAAGATATTGAAAAGAAAGACAAAAGATTTAGAGAACAACGTGAAAAACGTTTGAAAAGAAAGACAAAAGATTATGAGAATCAAAGTTAAAAAGTTTCAAGAACAAAGTACAAAGACTTTGAAAACAAAGTGGAAAGATTTCAAGATTAAAGTCTTAAAGTCAAATGATTTAGAGAACAAAGTTTGGAAGTTTTCACAAACAAAAGGTTTTGGATTAAAGTCATAAGATTTCACAAACAAAGGTAACAAAAAGTTGAAAGATTTAGAGAACAAAATAAAATAGTTTTTGAAAGAAAAAAAAACAAATGCCTTGGAGAATAAAGTAAAAAGAACAGTCAAAAGGATTCAAGAACAAAGTCAAAATATTTCAAAAACAAAATCAAATTTATTTAAGTCTTTGAGAACAAAGTCAAAAGATTCTGAGAGTAAAATCAAAAGAGAACAAATTTGAAAGATTTAGAGAACAACATCAAAACAAGGTCAATAGATTTTAAGACCAAAGTCAAACAAATCTGAGAACAAAAATCAAAAGCTTGCTAAAAAAAAGTTGAAAGATTTCAGGAATAACATACAAAAGGCTTCTAGAACAAAATTGAAAGGATGAACTGGATTAAGCATATGAGTGCTGGAGTTTCTGTCTTGCACTCATTAATGTTCAAATGAACCAGTGTGGCTCAAGTTACAGAATCTATTGTAACAGCACCATGAAAAGTGCATTGTGGGAGGATTGGTGCAATGAGTTCTTTGCCCTATTAATTGATCAGTAATGACATCATGAAGCATTACCTGTTGGTAGAGTCTTATCAGCTGAACATGGTGTTTTAGTTCATCTGGTTCAGAAATAAATATAAGCTAGTTGAATTCAGTAAGTGTCCATTAGCACCACAGCATTTTAGGGGTCACTGCTTAAAAGAAAAAATACACTACTTAGGAAAATTGTGTAAATGTCACAATAAATGTTGTGATTTGGTACATACAGGCCCTTTAAAAAATACATTCATCCATATGCTAAGCATTCTGTTAATTCAAATACGCATCAAATCTGTGCCAGGAAGTAAACATTAATATTGAACTTGGCAGACCTGGTTCCGGGTTGTTGCTTAGTGCTCTACCAATGCCCTACTAGTTTCTAATGCAGCCTAATGAATGCATGTTTTATTATTGCTCTATATTACAACCTGTTAAAAATAAAACAGTCCCATTTGAGAAATGGTGCGCTGCTAGTTAAGTGAAGAATTTAAAGCAGCTTAGGAAGGTTCTTCTGTTGGAAGCATTTAAGCAGTGTCGTTTATTTAAATGAGAACATTAGCACCTATGTTAGCGGATGAGTATGTGTTAATACCAAGACTGCGTTCACATTGCCTGCATCTCTGTGCTAGCTAACCCCCACACTCCACTGAGAGAGCTGTCACTAATGCTTCTGCTATCCAAATTAAGCTCCTGTAGATGTTTCTACCAACATGAACTTGGTCTTTTCATTGCGTCCTGTCCTGCATTGAAAAGCAAAGATGCTAGACAGCAGGCTTCTGGTAAGAATGTAAGTGCCGTGGCTGAATGCTCACCACTGAAACCCACTATTGAACCAACATTCAAGGCTTTTGTCATTACTTTTTTTGTCATTTTGAGTCTCAATATCCAGATTTCCATCCAAATGTTTTCTAAAATTTTGGCAGAAAAAATGCAAATTAAGTCATGTTTCCATCTAATACAGTTATGAGAAGAATCTTGTTTCAAATTTTGGACTATATCCATTCAGGTTTTTCGCAATTTCAAAATTTGCAACACGGTGGTGGATGGAAACCCACTATAAGTGCATGTGGTGCAAGAGAGCTTATTTAGATTTTGCAGTTCAGTCATTCATTTATATTAGATTTCAGTGCTCTACCATAGGGTTCTACCAGTTCTTATTATGGCAGAGACATGCCATTCATGTGCCTCTGCATAATGTGTATGTTTACAGACTAAGAGCTGTTTAGTTTTGACTGCTGTCTGATCACAGTTACCAGTCAGTGGTATTCTGTGATTTTATGGAATGACCTAGCAGGTAGCAAGTGGTGCACTTTACCTGAGGTTGTGACAGATCCCATTGCTAGTAGTTGTTAGAGCAGCAGTACCATCCTGTGTTCACTTGTTTGTTGACGTGCGGAAAAAAAATAAAGGCAGAGGTTGATCTGTCTGATTCCTTCTTGTATGCATACAGCTCAGTGTGCAAACCAGAAGTTGTGGAAGATGAATTAGCTCGTCTGGATGCAGAACACAACCTAAGTGATGAGGCTAACTCTACTTTACCTTTGAATTTTGAGAATTTCAGTTCAGAAAGAAATAATTCTTCCTTTGCTCTGTGTTTCCAGTCCATGGTGGATAGTCAACATTATGTCACTCTGACAAGGCTACATTAGAATATTTGTATTCCAGGATTAAGGCCTTTTCAAACCGAGTCCGATTTTTATGCAAGAAAAAAACAACGTAGTGGGATCTTCACACCAAGTCCGACGTGTTTTTTGTCTAAACACTCTGAAAACTCCCTGTCCACTTTTGCTTTCTTTAATGTCCCTTTTCTTAATGTGTCTTGCCGTGTCCTTTTCACATCATCAACTTATAAAAACAAAGACACTAGTGAAGATTAGTGCAGGAAGCTCTAGTTTGTTTCTGTGGGCATGAACAGATTAGAATGCACCTAAATAAACAATACAACGCTTCCATACAGTCACTGTGAGGTTCATCACCATCACTCTCCAGCCTTTCAGTTCTATTCCACCAGATCTTTTCTTTAATGTCCATGTTTTTATAGTCAGTGTGTTGCTTTTCCTATAAGCTCTTGTGCTCTGCTGCTACCAGGATGAGCTGTTCTGCCTGACAACCGAGCTCTGATTGGTCAGCCTGATTTTCTAGACACCTTTTGTGTAGAGTGTTTTATACATAGTGGTGATGAGCATTGTTGTACATTTTCCCTTAAATCTTTTCCTACACTGGCTTCCCAACCCTAGACTATTATGTAACACTTGTTGCATTATCACCCTGAAAGATAACTAGTTATCATAATACCTATTTTCTATTGATGTAATGATCTAAAATTTCAGTGACTGACTCTTGAGGTAACGATTAACACCCCCGGGAGTCCATTACTTGACATGCACTCTCATTTACTGTTTTCTTCAGGCAGTCACCTTTTTGCGGCATTAGAATGACATCAGACAAATGTGTCAGCAACAGCTCCTTGACCAACAGATTTCTGATTCATTTCTGAATTTCAACTTT
This sequence comes from Ancistrus triradiatus, assembly GCA_025084515.1. Classification (NCBI taxonomy): domain Eukaryota; kingdom Metazoa; phylum Chordata; class Actinopteri; order Siluriformes; family Loricariidae; genus Ancistrus; species Ancistrus triradiatus. The sequence goes on along the minus strand of JAJAGP010004441.1, from coordinate 21,244 downwards.
GTTTCAATCATGAACACTCCATGATTGCTTCTCTTTAGCCCACCGTAAGATTGTTTTCTTCTGTTAAGGTGTTGGTGTTAGATTTTGTTGGCTTTTCTATATGTAAATCACACTACATTCTGCCAATTACTTACATCTTTGTCACCAACACTGACTCATGTTTTCACCCATTTGTTTTGATGTGCATTTTCTATTTTCAACTCTTCTTCACTTCACTTCACTTTCTTATCCACTGAATCCTGGACAGGGTCGTAGGAAAGGCGGTGCCTAGCCGGCAACATATGGTGCAAGGCAGGAACAACCCTAGCCAGGGCTCCAATCCATCATAGGGCGCACACACTCACACACAAGGGCCACTCTAGTGTAAAGTGTCTTTGGACTGTGAGAGGAAACCGGAGCATGGGGAGCACAATGCAGACTCCACACAGAAAGAACCCAGATTGCTCCATTTGGAATCAAACCCTGGACCTTTACACGATGAGGCAATGCTACCCACCGTGCCACCCCCATTTTCAACATTGTTTTAAGTTTTCTTTCCTGATGCTTTGGCATCTTATATGATTTTTTTAAACTGCCCAATTTTGTTTATACTTGCATCAAATCTCAGACACAGCTGACAACAATCAATGGGAACAACCATCGTCTTTTGTCACCATCCATGTTCAATTTCTTTCTCAATGAGTTTTATAATCCTTTCCATTGTTTCAATTGGCAAATATCTTGTTCAGGGTATGCTATATTACAATTCGTACATTATTTCAGTTTGTAAGCGCTTCATTTTAACTGCAAACCAATTCCATTTTTTAGACTTGTACTGGTATTTGTTTTAGAAATGCAAAGGTGACTCCATAATTATTTTCTTAACATTGAGTAATGACATTTATATTTACAGCATTTAGCAGACGCCCTTATCCAGGGCGACTTACAACTGATACAGTCTTACAATCCAAGCAGTTGTGGGTTAAGGGTCTTGCTCAAGGACCCAACAGTGGTAGCTTGGCAGAGGTGGGATTTGAACCCTGGACCTTGTGGTCCAGAGTCCAGTACCTTATCCGCTAGGCCACCACAGTACGTACACAAACTACACCAGCATTACTCAGCACTGCCCTCTAAACATTTACATTTACAGCATTTAGCAGACGCCCTTATCCGGAGCGACTAACAATTGCTACAGTCTTACAGTCCAAGCAATTGTGGGTTAAGGGCCTTGCTCAAGGACCCAACAGTGGCAGAGGTGGGATTTGAACCCTGGACCTTCTGGTCCAGAGACCAGTACCTTACCAACTAGGCTACCACAGTCCCATATTTTCCTGTACCTGATCTGGAAAAAATGTCATTAATTTAATTAATTTAATTAAAATTTTCAGAAGTATGCTTCACAAACCCAGAGAGCTATTAAACAAAATGGTTTGTTGTCATCTCTGTGCTTTGTTTGTTTGCTACAGAGTAATAAAGCTGTGTGAACATCCCAAAATTGTAGCGATGGCAAATATGTAAACAGGTTTTGGGGCAAAGTGTGCTGGAAGCATTAAAGTTTTTTCCCGCTAGTATTTCATAACCAGCAGGCTTCCTACCTATAACCAAGGCCATAGGGATGGTTTGAATAATAATGAGGTCTGGGTCAGGGACATGACATAGCCTGCAAATCATTTTGAATTGAACAACTGTTTTGCTTGGATAGGACAACCATATTTTCTACTAAATAAAAAAACATCATATTGGTATTAATCATTCACTTGAAACGTTCCATTTTCAATACAAAGGTTGCAGTGCCTTTGTGAGTGACTGTCCTGAACTTAAAATCCCACACCACTGCTTTAGACATGCCCTTGAGGTCCCAGAGGAGATGTTTTTAACTGCTGCTTTTTATCCAGTTGCATTAAACTTCACATTTTATTTTAGCTCTAAATAAATTACCTTGGTGCCCATAGCTAGCTGTGAGCATGCCTAAAAGCAGCGTTAATTATACCAACCAACATTTTGCGATCACCATCATGTTGGTGATACTATCTGAGTCTGCCCTTTCCACTGCATTCCAAAAACACACACCTCCACCTTCCCACTCTTATACAAGATTTACAGGATTTTCATCTCTGTGTCAGTTGACCCATCTGACATGATGCAGAGGAAACTGGATGCTTATATTTCGGCTCCAAGGGTGTTCCTCTCCAAACTGCTGCCAAAAGTTGGAAGCATACAATTATATTCTAGAGAACTCTATGTTATAGCATTAAGTGCCATGGACATAATTATAGAGTTGGTTCTGCTTGCTGCTAGAAGGGCCATCACTCCTTGGGGAAGGATTCAGCTAGATTTTGGAAAATGGCAGCAGAGATTAAGCGACCACGGCTTTATCTCACCACGCGAGTCCCTACATCGTGCACTGCCAACTCTGAGTGTGGGAGAGAGCTGCGTATACTACTTTTACTCCTTGCCCAGGAATATTCTAAATTCAAAATTAAGAGTACAGATTCTCCTAAATGTGTATTTTCATTTATTATTGGCTTCCGATCGTAAAGTCAAAATATCATGATTTGGGCCATCGGAAAACAAGGAGTACCTGTATAGCTTACAGTATTGTTTTACAGTACGGATTCAGCATCAAACCTAAATAATGGCATTTCTGCACATTTTAACGCACCATTACTGTATATTTGCTCAAAGTGCAAAACAAGGATACGTTATTCAGCTTGTGCAAAATGAATTGGGTTGGGTTTTAAATGACTGCACCACCACAGTCCCAGATTTTTTTTGTATCTTTTTTTTTTTCGGAATTTCAGAATTTAATTGTCAGCCCTTAACCCAGGGCGTTTGACCTTTCAAAGCCTGTCTTGTGGTTACACTCGACAGCCACGGGCTCATCTAAGCAGCTGGCCAAAGATCTGTTTGTTTGTTTGGTTTATTTAACGTTGCCATCAGCATCAATCGCGACACACGCAAGGTAACATTTATACACAAGATTACACCAAAACTAGTCATGCATATATCTATCTATCTATCTATGTATATATTTCTATATATAGTGGGGCAAAAAAGTATTTAGTCAGCCACTGATTGTGCAAGTTCTCCTACTTAGAAAGATGAGAGAGGTCTGTAATTTTCATCCTAGGTACACTTCAACTATGAGAGACTAAATCTAGGAAATCACATTGTAGGATTTTTTAAAAATTTAATTGTAAATCATGGTGGAAAATAAGTATTTGGTCACCCACAAACACAGACCTGTAACTTCTTTAAGAAGCTCTTCCGTCCTCCACTTGTTACCTGTATTAATGGCACCTGTTTGACCTCGTTATCTGTATAAAAGACACCTGTCCACAGCCTCAAACAGTCAGACTCCAAACTCAACCATGGCCAAGACCAAAGAGCTGTCAAAGGACACCAGGAAGAAAATTGCAGACCTGCACCAGGCTAGGAAGAGTGAATCTACAATAGGCAATCAGGTTGGTGTGAATAAATCAACTGTGGGAGCAATTGTAAGAAAATGGAAGACAAAGAAGACCATTGATAATCTCCCTTGATCTGGGGCCCAACGTAAGATCTCATCCCGTGGGGTCAAAATGGTCATGAGAACAATGAGCAAAAATCCCAGAACTACATGGAGGGACCTGATGAATGACCTGCAGAGAGCTGGGACCAAAGTAACAAAGGCTACCATCAGTAACACACTATGCCAAGAGGGACTCAGATCCTGCAGTGCCAGGCGTGTCCCCCTGCTTGAGCCAGTACATGTCCAGGCCCATCTGAAGTTTGCCAGAGAGCATATGGATGATCCAGAAGAGGATTGGGAGAATATCATGTGGTCAGATGAAACCAAAATAGAACTTTTGGGTAAAAACTCAATCAATCATACCTACTGTGAAGCATGGGGGTGGAAACATCATGCTTTGGGGCTGTTTTTTTGCAAAGGGGACAGGACGACTGATCCGTGTTAAGGGAAGAATGAACGGGGCCATGTATCATGAGATTTTAAGCCAAAAACCTCCTTCCATCAGTGAGAGCATTGAAGATGGAACGTGGCTGGGTCTTCCAGCATGACAATGATCCCAAACACACCACTCAGGCAACAAAGGAGTGGCTTCGTAAAAAGCATTTCAAGGTCCTGGAGTGGCCTAGCCAGTCTCCTGACCTCAACCCCATAGAAAATTTGTGGAGGGAGTTGAAAGTCTTAAGTATTAAACTAAACCTTTGTTATAGACCAAATACTTATTTTCCACCATAATTTACAATTAAATTCTTTAAAAATCCTACAATGTGATTTCCTAGATTTGGCTCTCATAGTTGAAGTGCACCTATGATGAAAATTACAGACCTTTTGATATATCTATCTATCTATCTATATCTATCTATCTATCTATATATATATATATATATATATATATATATATATATATATATATATATATATATATATATACACACACACACACACATATATACATATACACACACATACATTATATATATATATATATATATATATATATAAATATATAAACACATACACCCAAGTCAATGCCAATTTAGCGTGATCAATTAACCTAACCCACATGAACAGGGGAAGGACATGCAGACTCCACACAGAAAGGACCCAGGCCACGCCACCCTGGGACCGAACCCAGGAGCTTCTTGCTGTGAGGCAGCGCTGCTACCCACTGAGCCACCGTGCCACCCCTACCGAGGATCTGAAATTAAAGATACATGCAAACCTTTCTATCAAAACTCCTATTCAAATTGGGCCAATGGATAAGGCTCTTGCCGCACAACAGCTTGGAAGGTCCCTTTTGAGACCTGAGCATCTTCTAAATGAATAAATTTAAAATGTAAATATGAGCAAAACCTGGCAGCCAAACTGAAGTGGAAAAGAGGTTGGATATTACAACAACAAGATCCAAAACCATCCTTAAATCAACTCTGTACTATTTTTATGAATGAAGGTGAATTTGGAACGACCTGCACAATGCTTAGACTTCAATATAATTGAAAATGTGTGGCCCCAATAAAATTGTGTCTCTTGAAATCAAGTATATGGGAGGATGTGTGTAGGTTATATGCAAATACAAACCCATTTTATATAAGACTTGAGCAGCCGCTGGTTTTGGCATCTATGTGAAGTCCTGGAGCCAACACCCACAGATATGGAAGTCTTTCTGCTACGTGTTAATCCTTCTTATTTAGAAAATCAACAAAACATGTAATTGAGCCAGGAGCTCACAGGGTTTTGCATGAGACAGTAAACCAATTTTCATAAATGACAAAAGTCAGGAATAAATAAAAGAATGATTTAATAGATTACTGTATTTGATTTAAAAGCAATTTTTTTAAACAAAGTACTTCAACAGTCTTGAGATACAACAGCAGCACTGTCCACTCTCCTCGGTAACAATGCGACACCTTTGTTTGAATGCCAGTTTCAAACCTTCCTATTAACAAGCACCAGATACACACTGGGAACTTGCTAAGCCAAAAGTGAGAGAAATATTAGGATAGGCACAATGAGAATTCCTAAACATTAAAAAAAAACCTACAAAATTAAATACAACACATTTCTCTCTGTGATACAAGCATAAACCCTGTGCAGATGTAAATGACTACAGTGAAAAAATATTTACCAAAGACACCTTTCTGAATTGCAGTCTTGAAACAACCAGAGAGAGTCCAAAGATCCCAGAGGCAATGTACAATCAGCTCCAGAATTACCGGTACCCTTGGTAAAGTGTAAAAGGTGACTAGAAATACATTTCTATTCATTAGTTTAATCTCACAGTGAAAATAAAAGAACTCAAAACAGAAATTTAAGTCAAATTTATTCAAAGAATAAATGTTTTTAACAAATCAACACGCCAGTTATTGGCACCACTGGAAATTCTCAAGTGCCTACATTTCACTTATTACTGCAACTTCACCAAGAACAGAGTTGAGATGAAGCAAACAAATCTAAATAAAACCCACTCGTGGGTGGTCTGTAATAAAAAGTAGGATGAGTAAGAACCCACTGAAAAGAACCCAGGCTCAACTTTTATTGTTTGTATGTTTGTGGGCACACCTTTTCTTTAAAGGCCCTGGGCAAAATACCTAGCATACACAGTCCACGTGATGGAAGTTTCTGGATGTGCATATGAACATCAGGCTAGATCTACCAATAACTTACAAACAGATCATGGTTTAATGCTTCAGCAGAACAATACGACAAATCCTACATCTTCGTTGACACAAAAATGGTGCAATGACCACAGAAGCAAACTTTTGACATGACCTATCCAGTTGTCTCTAACCCTAACTCTAACCCTGCTATCAGGGTTGGGTGAAGTGAACAAAACAGTACAAAAGATTGTCTGAGGAAACTGCAGAATCCAATGGAGGTGGATTTCAGACTGCTTGCTGTGAATTCTCCAATCCCATAGAGTATTAGAGATGACAGTGGGCTATTCTTTTGGCAAGAGGAGGTTGCACAAAAATCCAATAATTTTGCTATTGTTAAAAACTATGTTTAAACAAGACTTTTTATATTTGCTTTAAAAATGTGCTTCAATGAAATGTACAATTTCTCCTGAATTTTAAGTGTGAGATTAAGTTAATTTACCACAGACACTTATTCATAACCTTTTTATTTATTTATTTCTTACCAAACGTACCAATCATTCTGGAGCTGGCCGTACAGTGGTACTGACATGTGAGTGTGCGTTTGCGTATGCTGACAATTGTTTATAAGACCGGTAAAGCTTAACGGCGGTACACCCCAAACGCCACAAAACTAAAGAAAATGGTAATGCCTACAAGAGAGGCGGTGGCAGGGGCAGTAAAAAACTGCCGATACTGGAACTGAAAATACCAGAGCACTGAAAGCATGAGCACAAACAAGGGCACCATGAGGCTTCCCACATTCAGAGCCATGTGCACCTGGTCTGTGGCGCGGGTACCGGCGGGCATTGCCCGTGTGGCATGCTGGGAGATGTGGCAGTGCAGAACACAGTTGTCAGCAAGGTTGAGGGAGGCCAGAGTCTGGGCATCATCCTGGAGGAGCTGACCCTGGTAGATCAGACGCACCTGATGCTCCTGGCCAGCAAAGTAGGTCCTGCACATACAATTACATACAGAACTGAGTGCAGTGCCAGTACACCTTCCAAAAAAGTAAGGCATGTTTTGTGAATTGCAATTATGATTCAGGAGAAAGCACTGTAATATGGACAGTCAAGTAAACTATAAGTGTGTAAAAGAGAAAATATAAAAGACAGATGCTATGGGTGTAAATACCAGTGAGTGTGTTGTCAAAAATAAAGATACATCTATGAATATCAACACAGAACTTTCTGAAAAGGCACAACACTCGTTTCCGACAGTATCGATTCTATTCATATCAAATGCGCTTTCGTTTGACCCACTCAGGCTTCCGTAACTCTCAGAACGGTTTGTTATGCTGAAATGCGGTAGCCTAGCGGGTAAGGTACTGGACTGTGGACCAGAAGGTCCAGGGTTCAAATCCCACCTCTGCCAAGCTGCCACTGTTGGGTCCTTGAGCAAGACCCTTAACCCACAATTGCCTGGATTGTAAGACTGTATCAATTGTAAGTCGCTCTGGATAAGGGCGTCTGCTAAATGCTGTAAATGTAAATGGCAGCTGAAGCAAAATCAGGTTTTGCAGCCCCTCTTAATTAGCAAAAAAAGCAGCAGGTGTGCTGTGTGGAAACATTTTGGATAAGGTGGGTAAGGACTGAAAGCCAACGAACACAAACAAGCCGGCGGCCGCTTCGGTTCATTGCTGTGATACGTCAGCGCATCCGCCATATTGGTCCAGGCAATACTACTTGTAAACAAATACAAGTCAACAAAGGATCTGCGCCTTCAGGTTAAAAAGCACAATAACCTACATTTCTCAACCAATTGTAATAGGTCATTTTTATATTCAAACTGTTTTCTTTTTTATCTACATGGAATACAAAACAATTTTTGTTTCCAGTTACTTCGAATCTCCACAGGAGTGCGTAACAGCGTTGAGCAAGCAATAGCTAATGTGGTGGTAAAATAATTCACTGTCACAAGAAATCATAAGAACATTTGTCAAGCACGGATTTGGATCATTTTCCTTGCTTAATACGTGTGGAAACAGCCCTTTACAATTTCATGTACATCAGTGTTTCTCAATCCTGGTCCTGGCGCCCCACCACTCTGCATGTTTTAGTGTCTTCCTGCTCCCAACACACCTGATTCAACTAAAGCTCATTAACAAGCCTGTTAGTGAGTTAAAGTGGGTGTGTTTAAACAAAAGAAGCACTAAATTGTGCAGAGCGGTGGGGTGCCAGGACCAGGATTGAGAAACACTGATGTACATGAAATGTGTAGAAGCTCATGTTGTGGTAATGGGTTTTTCTGTACATTATTTTAGCTTTTCTTCCACTCCAGGTCAGAACTGAATACAAAAAAATATCTAACTAGTGCTATTACTATCTTTACGTTCTTATAATTGACTGTCATTGAGAATGAAAATGTAACAAAATCAACAAAAAGAAGTCAGAGAGAGACACACTGGCAGTAAGTATTACAGTGAAAGATGTACTCAAAGGCAATATACAGTATAGTACAGCAATAAAGCTCATGTTTAAAATGCTGCCTCATAGTATATGTGGGTATGTTTATCTAAAAAAATAAATGAGCTTCAAAAGTGAAATAAGCACAGTACCTAATTTCAGTACTGAAAATGGTGTCGAATTTCAATATTTGTCATAGTATCATATCCAAGTTGACAGCACTACTGGGTGTACATAGTACAACACCAAGTGTAATTAGAAATACACCTACATATGATATTTACACTAAGTTTATGTAGTAAATCCATTCTATTTACACTAAGTGTAAAAAGCAACAGCATGCTATTTACCCTAACTATTACTACACACCAATTAAAGTCACATGATTTACTAGGCATTGTTGGTGCCATTTCCAGTACAAACAGACACTGAACATAAAACAGCATGCACTGAGGTTTTGCAGGAGAAAACAAAAAATGATTTTGGTTGGTGACTGTATGCGCATTATTCTATTGCCTTATATTAACATTATCATCATGAACATTATTTTGTATGAAAGAGTTCAAACAAGTGTTAAACCTTTTGTTTTCTGCATTTACTGAAAGTCATCAGTTTCATTATTTAATACGTCAGAAACAGAAACACATTAAAGAAGGCTAAACTGACTTTCCGCTGTTAAATGTACCATGTTAATACAAAAATAGCTGAATGCATTTAATCACATTTTTCTGCTTGACCATGTCTTACATTCTACATATTTTACTATACTAGAAACAGCAATACTGGCTTACAGGAACGGAATTGTTAAGGCCTGTAAACAGATTCGGACACTTCCTTATACGCTTTGCTCATTCCTGTGCCTCAGAACATACCGTCAAATAAACCCACTGACACAGTCACATGACATAACAGCTTGCACACGCTGTTAAATATTTTGCATTACAAGTATGCCAATCAAGATGAATCGGCAGCCCTCTGTCAAAGCTGCACTCAAGTGCTGTGCTGCACCAAATAATAAAAGACATGATACAAATAATGTTGAAACATAAAAAAAAATGTTAAAGCTAATGCTGTCCACTGGTATGGCGGTGGGAAGTAATTCTTTGGGAAGAAATCACCTTCAAGCCATGATGCTGAGACAGCTACACTACACTTCAAATTTGAGATGGTTTTGTTATTAGTATGCAGCAACCTGTTAGTGCTACGAAAACTTGGTTGGCACTTCCCTTGGTTGAGAGCAAAGGGAATTCCACAAGATGCTGGAAACGTTCCTCTGAGATTCTGCTCCATGGTGACATGATCATGCAATTCTTGCAGATTTTTCAGGTGCCCTTTCCTGCTCCGAATCTCCTGTCCTATCAAAGGCAGGATTCAGATCCAGTGACTGGAATGGCCACTGAACACTGAACTCTTGTCATGTTCATGAAACCAGCTTGAGAAGACTTCTGCTATGTGACATTTTGCATTAACATGATGGAAATAGCCACTAGAAGCTGAGTAAATTGTGGCCATGAAGGGAAGCACATGGTCAGCAACAATCCAAGCGATGACTGATTGGTATTAACGGGCCCATAGTGTGCCAATAAAACAATCCCTATTACACCGTCCCCACCAGCCTGGACTGTCTGATTCATACTATAGGTGCTAAATCACCTGAAGCTGCTGCCACACACTTGGCTGGTTTGATAATTGCATGAATGCGTAGTACTATTAGTTTCTAATAAAGTGCTCACTGAGTGTACAGTATTCACATAAAAAAGGGAATTTAACAGGTCTTAAGGCACTCTGATTCTTTTTCAACATGTAGGCAATTTAACCTTGACCAGATTTAAGTAGCTCTACAATTCTTGTAATAACCTCTAAAATGGTTAACACATACATGTTTCAGTAAATCTCCTTCATTTACATTTACAGCATTTAGCAGACGCCCTTATCCAGAGCGACTTACAATTGGTACAGTCTTACAATCCAAGCAATTATAGGTTAAGGGTCTTGCTCAAGGACCCAACAGTGGCAACTTGGCAGTGGTGGGATTTGAACCCTTGACCTTCTGGTCTAGTCCCTTAACCGTTAGGCCACCACAGTTCCAGAGTTGATGTGCCTTCAGACTTGATGTGCCATTTTATACATGGCAACAACACAAACCATACCTATAACTGGGACAGTGAACTTTTAAAGAAGTCATTAGTGCTGAGGTTAACTGTACTATAAATGATGAATCAGTGAGTGCAGATACATGCACTTCATAATCCAATCATAACTGGATTTCTGCAGTTACACGATTCCTCAAGTAGTCATGTACACAGCATACTCCGATTTCACAGATCAGAGTATGAAATCTGATGAAGCGAGTTGGATTTTATGTAACCCACTGACCTGGTGGCTTAGTTTTTCTCGTGGGATCTGGCAACCCTGGAATTAAACGCAGCGAAACAGGTACTGAACACATTTGTGGAAACTCAAACGCAGGAGGAAATGAAGAGTTTCGTTATTTAATTAATAATCCTTCTGTGAGATTATTGGCTGGTTGTAAAATAGAAATCTGATTATTGCCCGAGTCATGTAAACCAGGAGGTTTCCCATTATCAGATTACCCAGTGCATATGCGCATAAATAAATATATAAATATAAATATATATATATATATATATATATATATATATATATATATATATATATACACACACACACACACATTATATATATATATATATATTATGTGTGTGTGTGTGTGTATATAATATATATATATATATATATATATATATATCTATGTATATGTTATATATATATATATATATATAATATATATATATATGTATATGTATATGTATATATATATATATATATATATATATATATATGTATATGTATATATATATATATATATACACATACATACACACACACACATATACATACACACACGTTTAAGTAACAGTTTGCACCATGTTTCTGAATAAAATAAAAATAGGTCTTTCATGTTTTCTTTGTACTTAAAAAAGGAAATAAAAAAATTTATTCCCTAAATGTACAGTAAATGTAAAAGTGGTTATTTGCTCCTATTACAACTTGAAATTGGTGCCAATTTTGTGAAAAGAATTCAAACTTTTGTTACAGTACATGAATCCCACTCAAGCTTGGTAGTCGCCATTCTGAAACAGAATGTATTTAGCATTACCTTTTAATGTAACCGATGGTATCCTCAGGGCAGACTTGTGCTATTCTCTCTGTATCATTCAGGAACTTCAGCCTCAATGCCATGTTTCTCTCCATGTTATTGGGCATGTCTTCAGAAGTGGGTGCCTGTGTGGTGCCTGAGGCACTAGCTGGTGGCTGTGTGCTGAGCGAAGGACCTGGTACACCTCTGTGCCTCAGACCTTCCCCTCCCAGCAGGCCTCCTCCTCCTCCATCCTCAGCACCTCCAGCTGAACCATGTTCCTCAGCTCCTCTATCAGCCCCAGCCCCTGCCCCTACCTCAGCCTTGTCATCTTCACTTGAGCTACAAGGTGGCGAGGTAGGCTCACCAGAGGCCGTTGGTTCTTGGCTCTCAGTCTCTGCAGAGGAGGTAGAGCTACTGGGTGTCCCGAGGGGCTCAGGTGGCTCAGCAGTGTGTGTCGAGGCCCAGGCCAGGACCAGGACCAAAACGAGGAACACAACTCCAAAAAGCAGAGTGACCTCATCGCCCACGCCCTCGATCAGAGCCATCCTGGGGGCTGTGTCCTGGGCTAAGGCAACTTCAAATTAGGCACCTATAGCACAGAGATTAAAGGCATTACTCTGCATTATCCAAAACATAGCCATTACTAAGATACTAACAATCTCTCTCTGACTGCCCAGCTATTGCCTTCAGGTATTACCTAGATTCGTTCTGGTTTGATAGTGATTGTCACATTAAAGGGAATAATTACTTATGACTTAAAATCTAAGGTACTCATAAAAACAACGATAATAGCACGTTAATGTGCATGTCAAGTTTCAGGTTATCACAGTTTTGTTTAAGATTCTGCCAGTTTCACTGAATATCATCTTTAATGGGGGTAGGATGACTGGGCTTTTATATAGGTTTGTGGCTTATTTTACTGTCAGGAGTACATCATTCATCATGTATATAATGAAGGCTTTGATTTCTACAGAGTTTTCTTTGCCCCCAAAATTACACAATATATGAAGGAATTGGTATGGATGAAACAGTTGGAGAGCAGAATGTAAACTGTTTTATTGTGCAAACTGCAACGTATTAAAACAAAACTTAAAAAAAGAGATATGCCTTTTTGGGTGAGTATTTTCACTCCAGTAAGGCATACCTCTAATCCAGTCTATTAATCACTGCTCTGAACCCGTCTCTCTCGACTGGATTCTTACTGCGTTTGTAATGACTCCTGCTTTTACTTTCATATGCACTGCCTTGAGAAAATGCTTCTGCAAACAATCTCTGAACCTTTGGCTTCACTGTTGCTACTGGTTGACGGAATCAAATCTGACGACTGTAATCGGAATTTCTGCTGAAGTGATTGAGTAAATTGCTAGTGTTACCACCAGCAGCACCAACTGTACTGGCCTACAGTCATGCTGGAACAGAAAATGGCCTTCCCCAAACTACTCTCACAAAGTTGGAAGAAATTGTCCAAAACGTCTTGGTATGCTGAAGCACTAAGATTTCCATTGCCAGAAGCTAAGGGGCCTAGGCCAACCCCTGAAAAATAACCCCATATCATCACCCCTCTTCCACCAAACAGATCAGGTGACACTAATGCAGGCAGGCAGGTAACGTTCTCCTGGCATTCACTAAACCCAGACTCGTCCATCAGACATTCAGATTGAGAAGTGTGATTCATCCCTCTACAGAACACATTTCCACTGCTCCAGAGTCTAGTATTGGTCCATTTTACACCACTCCATCCGACACTTGACATTGTGCTTAGTGATGTAAGGCTTGCACACAGCTGCTCAGCCATGGAAACATGCCATAAAGCTTCCGGCGCACAGTTTTTGTGCTGATGGTAATGCCAAAGGAATTTTGGAACTACGCACTTGCTAAGTCAGCAGCTACTCCACTCTGTAAATTTATGTGGTCTGCCACTTTGTGGCGGAGTTGCTGTGGTTCTTAACTGCTTTGACTTTTCAATAAAATGGGGACACAGGTCTTGAGTGCATGTTTTTTATTTCATGACCATTTTCTGATCTATGATTTGTTATTAGGACCATTAAAAGCTTAGTATTTTGCAACTTTAAGTTTTGCCCATAAGTATACATGTGGGTGTATGCATCTCTCTCTCCCCATCTATCTATCTATCTATCTATCTATCTATATATATATATATATATATATATATATATATATATATATATATATATATATATATATATATATATATAGTGGTGTGAAAAAGTGTTTGCCACCTTCCTGATTTTCTAATGTTTTTGCATGTTTGTCACCCTTAAGTTTCAGAACATCAAACCAATTTAAATATTAGTCAAAGACAACACAAGTAAACACAAAATGCAGTTTTTAAATGAAGGTGTTTATTACTAAAAGAGAAAAAAAAATCCAAACCTACATGCCCCGTTAAACCATATCTTAACTAGGGTTTATCACACCTGAGTTCACTGTCTCTAGCCACACGTAGGTCTGATTATTGCCACACCAGTTCTCAATCAGGACATCACTTAAATAGGACCTGCCTGACAAAGTGAAGTACACCAAAAAATCCTTAAAATTCAGAAACAATTAAGAAAGTAATTGAGATCTATCAGCTTGGAAAGGGTTCTAAAGCCATTTCTAAAGCTTTGGGACTCCAGTGAACCACAGTGAGAGCCATTATCCACAAACGGTGAAGACATGGAACAGTGGTGAACTTTCCCAGGAGTGGCCGGCCGACCAAAATTACCACAAGAGCGCAGCGACGACTCATCCAAGAGGTCACAAAAGACCCCACAACAACATCCAAAGAACTGAAGGCCTAACTTGCCTCAGTTAAAGTCAGTGTTCATGTCTCCACCATAAGAAAGAGACTGGGCAAAATTGGCCTGCATGGCAGAGTTCCAAAACAAAAACCACTGATGAGCAAAAAGAACATTAAAGCTCGTCTCAATTTTCCAGAACACATCTTGATGATCCCAAAGAATTTTGGGAAAACATTCTGTGGACTGACGAGACAAAAGTTTGTAAGTTCTGTGTCCCATTACATCTGGCGTAAAAGTAACACAGAATTTCAGAAAAAGAACATTATACCAACAGTAAAATATGGTGGTGGTAGTGTGAGAGTCTGGGGCTGTTTTGCTGCTTCAGGACCTGGAAGACTTGCTGTGATAAATGGAACTATGAATTCTGCTGTCTACCAAAAAATCCTGAAGGAGAATGTCCGGCCATCAGTTCGAGACCTCAATCTGAAACAACCTTGGGTTCTGCAGCAGAACTTTGATCCAAAACACAGCAGCAAGTCCACCTCTAAATGGCTGAAGAAACACAAAAATGAAGACTTTGGAGTGGCCTAGTCAAAGTCCTGACCTGGCTCCTATTGAGATGCTGTGGCATGACCGTTCATGCTCAAACCCTCCAGTGTGGCTGAAGTACAACAATTCTGCAAAGATGAGTGGCCAAACTTCCTCCACAATGCTGTAAAAGACTCAGTGCAAGTTATCACAAACACTTGGTTGCAGTTGTTGCTGCTAAGGGTGGCCCAACCAGTTATTAGGTTTAGGGGGCAATCACTTTTTCACACAGGGCCATGTAGGTTTGGATTTTTTCTCTCCCTTAATAATAAAAAAAAGGCCTTCATTTAAAAACTGCATTTTGTGTTTACTTGTGTTGTCTTTGACTAATATTTAAATTGGTTTGATGTTCCGAAACACTTAAGTGTGACAAACATACAAAAAAAAAAAAAAAAAAAGGGGAAATCAGGAAGGGGGCAAACACTTTTTTATGCCACTGTGTGTATATCTATCTATATCCATACACACACACACACACACACACACACACACACACACACACACACACACCAACCACTTTATCAGGTACACCTGTTCAGCTGCTACGCAAATGTATAATCAGCCAATCACATTGCAACAAGTCAATGCATATAGGCACGTAGACATGGTCTACAACCTGCTGAGGATTTCAGAGGCTGCTGAACTATTAAAATTTTCACACACAGTCATCTCTAGCATTTACATAGAATGGTCAAAAAAGAAAAAATATCCAGTGAGCAGAAGTTCTCTGGGTAAAAATACCTTCTTGATGCCAAAGGAGAATGGACAGACTGGAAACGTTACACTCCAACGTATGTAGAACAGCATATCTGAATGCACAGCATGTCAAACCTTAAGTCAGATGGACTACAGCAGCAGACCACCACACTGGGTGTCACTCCTGTCAGGTAAGAAAAGCAACTGAAGCTACAATTCGCATGTGCTCACCAAAATTGGAAAAATGTTGCCTGGTCTGATGAGTCTCGATTTCTGCTGTGAAATTCGGATGGTGGAGTCACAGTTTGGCATAAACAACATGAAAGCATGGATCCATCCTGCCTTGTATCAACGGGTCAGGCTGGTGGCGGTGTAATGGTGTGGGGGATGTTTTCTTGGCACACCTTGGGCCCCTTAAAATCAACTCAGCATCACTTAAACAGCACAGCCTACCTGAGTTCATCCCACAGTGTAACCATTTCCTGATGGCTATTTGCAGCAGGATTATGCACCATGTCACAAAGTTCAAATCCTCTCAAACTGATTTCCTGTACATCGGAATGAGTTCACTGTACTCAAATGACCTCCACAGTCACCAGATCCCATTCCAATAGAGCACCTCTGGGATATGGTGGAAAGGGAGATTCGTGGATGTGCAGCTGATAAATCTGCAGCAACTGCATGACGCCATCATGTCAATGGACCAAAATCTCTGAGAAATGATTCCAGCACCATGCTGAATATATGCTAAGAAGGAATAAGACAGTTCTGAAGGCAAAGGGGGTCCAACCCAGTAGCAAGGTGTACCTAATAAAGTGTATACACACACAAATCCTCAATTTTACATCCACAAAAAATGTCAAAGGAGCCCAAAAAGGATGCAAGACTTCGACTGTACAACTGAACGCATGCCTTAATTATATATTATAGAAATGATTTATTAAGGGATAATGAAGTCGTGTCAAACAATGAAATGGTAATTCATTAACAAGCTGGCATAAGTGTGATAACTTAAAATAGAAAGGCAGAGATCTAATCACTAATCATCACTATTATCTTAACAGACATTATACAGCACTATAAACAAACCAATAAACAGGGAAGCACATACTTCTGCACCCTGGACACTACCTGTGTAAAATAACGTGTCGTTAGGCTACATAAATAATACTATGTAATGTGCAGTAAAGTGACACCTTTAAAAGCAAACCATTGCGTTGTTTAAAGAGCTTATTTGGCGTTTAAGCTGCGGCGCTAGCAAGTGCACAACTCTTCACCAGCTGTTGATTTGTTAGCTAGCTAGTTAGTTAGCAGCAGTCGAGAATAAGGCTTCTAGAAACATTAATTAGCGATCAACCCATAAAAACATTTGAATATTATTTGGAGGCGTATTATTTTTGCCATATCTCACCTCATGTCAGTACATAGTTCACTCCGTTTAGTTTATATTTCCTGATGGCTTGCGGACAGATCAGCCGCAGTATCATAGCCCGCTCACATCCGGTAAAAGAAGCAGCCACTTCAAACTCCAAAATAAAAGTTTGAGCAACGTTTGGTGCGTGGTTTGTTTTTAGCAAACGCCCTTTTCCAGAGCAACTTACAACCTATACAGTCTTAGGGAGTTTTCACACTTGGATCGTTTCAGCGTCTTAAATGGAATCAGACAGCCGAGTCATATGTGAACACAACAGAGGAACCCAGATACTTCTAAACGGCCCCCAAAACGAACCGAACTGAGACCACCTCCCGAACACGTCTCAGTACGGTTCGTTTGAGGGTCGTTTTGTGGTATGCTCGGCCGTGCATGGTGAAAGCCAGACGGTCCCAGCAAGGGCGTCCTCAGACCTTCTTCACCGGGGCACATTAATTTTATCTTGGATTGCAGAGCAGAACCCTCTACAAACACTACATTTCCCATAATTCCCCAACATATTTCCAAAAGTTTGAGTGGCTGACGCTTTCACTCATGAACTAGTTTCTGTAAGTTTTTCGCAAGGAATAATGGACATCTGCGAATATTTAAAAGAAAGCCAGCCAAGCCAGGCATGGTAATGATAGCTCATAGCTATTAGGTACTAAAGGTGCCAAAAACACATATTAGAACACTAAAGGAAAAGTATTCATTATTACAGGCAACAGCATCAGTTACGTTAGCATAAACAAA
Organism: Ancistrus triradiatus; assembly: GCA_025084515.1. NCBI lineage: Eukaryota > Metazoa > Chordata > Actinopteri > Siluriformes > Loricariidae > Ancistrus > Ancistrus triradiatus. The sequence goes on along the minus strand of JAJAGP010004441.1, from coordinate 3,364 downwards.
ATGAATGCAATTCATAAAAAACTCATTAGTGTTCATTTGTTCTTCATTTCTCATCCATGGCAGAGTAATGTCCACTTTAGTGTTAAACGCTTAATCTGTTTATTGTTTAACTGGATTATTTTTCTGCCCATTTGTGCCCCTATGACCGATGACAGAGGGGTACAATCCCCACTAAAAGCCTTGTGCATTGCTCTCTGTCCCATGTGTTCTTCATTTTAAACACCTCACACTCTATTTTGAAATAGTAACGAGTTATTTCTTCCTATTAGTCCTTGATAGAAGTTTTTTATTAAAAGAAACAAGCTATAAACTATTATTTTCAATTCTGAAAAAAACATCTGCTCTATTCTGTTTTGTTATATACTTGATTTCTTCATGCACTGTATTCATAAAACATTCCTTCTTCATGTTAGATGTTTTGATATACAAACTATTATGTGAATTTCATTCCTCCTTCATGCTGGTCTCCGCTTTATTTTTTAATTTTTTAGCTTTGGTGTTTCATGTCATATATTCTGTTTTCTCATTTGCTTTGTAAAACGGCATCATAAAAGGATAAATACACGTGATTCAAAACACAGGAGTTGAAATGTGAACAATAAGTGTTCTGAGATCTCATCAGTGCTAAAGAGAACCAGAAAGAGAAGCGAATCCTCTTTAAAGTTTGTTTATAACATGAACACAAAAAGAACTGAGAACAGATGCAGTTGGTTTGCTTTCAGGTTCACTTTAAAAGAACTGACTTTGGGGTACAAGCCTTGCTCGAGGGCCCAACAGTTGCAGCATGGCATAGGTGGGGATTTTGAATCCTGGACCTTTATGGATTATAGACCAGTACCTTAACCACTAGGCTACTACATTCTGTTAGATGTATAACTGAGCAAACTATTCTGATGGTCCATAATTGTCAGTATTGCAGCAACAAATTGTGCATTAAACAATTGTGGAAATTGAATAATCAGAAAGTTGTGAGTTTAAATCCTGACTCCGCCATGCTGTCCTGCTAGCACCCCCACACCTTCATGTGCTTAGCTTAACTGTATGTTACTATGTTGTAAGAGTGTTCTCACTCACTCACTCATTTTCCATACCTGCTTAATGAGAGACAGGGCCTCACTGGAAGCACAGTGCACAAGGCAGGAACCAACCATATCAAATATCAAACCATAGCAAATCTATTGCTGGGCATACTCACACACACACACAGTGTGACAATTATAGAGATGGCAATTAACGTATTTAGAATGAGGGAGAAAATATGTTTTAATGATTAAAAACATGGGGAAAAAAATAAAGCAAAAAATTGTGACAAGGGAAATAATCTCTTAAAATCAAGCCTGGTCCTGCCTGAACTTTGTCACCAACACAAAATCTGTCGCACTTTTGGTCTATTTTCCAACTCACCAGACAGCATGTGTTTTATCCTCAAGAAGGAACTTGTCTGCCTCTGCCCTCAGATAAACAGAACCTAGTGTGCTTTTTTTTTTAGGGTAGAACCATCAACAGAAAAAAAAACAAAATGGGGTTCAAATCATGAATGTCAAATCACATCATATTTTTTCTTAAACCTCGAGATTAAATGATAATGAATGACTTATCTAAATGCCATAAATGATTCACAGATTATTCGTTTTTATTGATTATTCATAATAAACATGCAAGTATTGCTACAACTAAAATTCTAAATCTCAAGAAAACAAACACCTATTAACAGTGTTGATGTCCGAGCTCACAATAAGCTGATCAATAGGTTAACTTCTGAGCGACCACTGTTCACGTCCTCTAATGTCACTATCTACTAGAGCTTATCCTGTTCCTCTCATCACCATCACAAGCAACAGTATAAGGAGAAGTTGGAAATGTAAGCCCATGGTCTGATGCAGTACCTGTAGTATCTGCACTTAATACACAGTTTTGGTACATTAAATACACTTCCTTTACCAGTTGCTGAGAAAGTGCTATCTTTGTAACTCATAATGTACAGACACATAACACAAGATAATCTGAATATGTGAAGGAATCTGGTGGTGCTCTTGTTCTGTGGGGGCATTTTGCATACATGGTTTTGAGCCACTGGTATCCATAGATTTTCTCATTGATCACCTAACCACTCTGATGGAACATCTCTCTCATTCTGATTCACACATCCATAGGGTATGAGGGGGTCACTCAATTATTTCATCAGTATGAACATGATTTAAACAATATGCTTGCAAGCACTATAACGTACAAATCAAAAAAGTTGGGACTGTATGGAAAATGCTAATTAAAAATAAACCTGCAGTGTGTCTTACATGTACTCTGACTTCTATTACATTGCAGACAGTATGAACCCAAGATATTTCCTGTTTTTTTTTCTGGTCAACTTCATTTCATTTGTTAATACACATCCATTTCTGCACTTCAGGCCTGTAACACAGTAGTGATATATAGTGAATTCAAACAGGTGATGTCAACAGGTGATAATAATCATGATTTGGTACAAAAGTTGGCACAATGTTTGCCAAAGAAAGATTTCCTCAAAGGAAGGTATTTACATATTTCTCCCTCTACAGTGCATAATACCATCAAACAGTTCAAGGAATCTGGAGGAATTTCAGTGCATAGCGGGCATGGGCGTAAGCCTAAACTGAACATCTGTGATCACCTGGGATTAATTTGGCAAACCTTTGTCAAGAACTACAATACAGAGTTACATTCACAAATGCCACTTAAAACATTACTGTAGAAAAAACAAGCCTTATGTTAACCATGTCCTGAAATTGCATCAAGTTCTCTGGGCTTGGAGGCATCTGGGATGGACCATCACACAGTGACCTAAATTGCCCCCACCAACTTTTTTTGGAATGTGTTGCAAGCTTGAAGTGCAGGAATGGATGTTTATTAACAAAAGAAATAAAGTTAATCAAACAAAACATAAACTATCTCAAGCTCATATGGCCTGCAATTAAATAAAAGTCAAAGTAAATGTAAGAAACACAGCATATTTTTTAACCCGTTTCTCATTTAGGGTTGTCTGTATTGTCTGTATTTTGTTACAAGAAAAGCAGGGGAAAATCTGAAATAATAATAAACAAATGAACAAACTAAAAAATCCTGCTCAAATTGCTGTACATGCATAATGATAAAGAAAAATAATCAATTAAGAGAGATAATTTAAAATTGACACTAAATTTAGACAAAGCACACTAAATAAGACAAAGAGCAACTATAAAATTAAAATATACAGTGGGGCAAAAAAGTATTTAGTCAGCCACTGATTGTGCAAGTTCTCCTACTTAGAAATGTGAGAGAGGTCTGTAGTTTTCATCATAGGTACACTTCAACTATGAGAGACAAAATGAGAAAAAAATCCAGGAAATCA
>JAJAGP010004440.1:24102-49938 GCA_025084515.1 Ancistrus triradiatus | reverse complement strand
AATGTGGTGCTATGGTAATATCTTTCACCCAAACACCCATTTATATTAGAGCGATCAAAAGGGATTAAAATCTAATAGAACAAAAGGCTCAGTCAACCACAGTGTAACATTAACTTCACGTTTATTGTGTCTTGATTTTCAACTTCATATTTCTTACAGCACCCATCTCAGTAATGACTGACTTTCAACATATTTAAAACTTTAGAAACAATTTCTGGTACCATTTCATGACAGACTAAGAGAGATGGACAATGTAGAACAAGGGTCATGAGATTGAAGCAGCGTTGCTGAAATGACTAACAGATGAAAATAGGACCTCCCTCACCAAGAGGGAAATAATTAGAAAAATAATCCATTTACACAGAGACCCTCATCAGGAAAAGTGGATGGAAACAGAGATAATCCATTTATTTTCATAACACCCCGTGATTGCATCAGGCACAGCAGCGCTTACTGTGGGGTTTTAAACACTGTGTACAATTAATGGCCACTTTATTAGACACCCACATTGTTGGTACAGCTTTTAAGTGCACAGTTACAAAAAATGATTTTTTTTATGCTCGTGTTGAAACTGTTCTCTTCATGAACTAGCTAGTTGCTGTAACCTACACAGTACACCTCATAAGTGCTCTTAACAGAATGGCAAAACACACACACAAACACACAATTTGTTTGTTCAAAACTTACAGGCATCTCTGAAGCAAAAACAGGAAGATAACATCACCACAGTTGTACCAAATCAAATAACAATGAGTGGATCTTTCAGGCCACTGCAAATTTCTAATGTGACTTCAGAAAAAAAGGAAACATTTATTAAATTCATTATTCACTGGCTGCTCCATATCTAATATATTCCCAATGCTTAGCTTGAGTAAATCATTCAAAATCTGCAATAAAATGACACAAAATAACAACGGAAGATGAATACTTTCTTGCGGATACAACCTTTGGCACGAAGTATGGAATCGCCACAGTTATAGGATGTTTACAGCTTGTTTTTGCTTCATAGCAATAAACAAATCACAAATATTACAAAATGTGTTAATAGCTTAAAAAGATTTGTCACAAACTTTGACTCCATTCATTTCATATTTGAGTTACTGTGCATTTTCTGTTTAAAGAATATTGCTTTGAGTTTCATTCCATTTGTCGTCTTTCCATCTAGATTCCTTGGTCTTCCAATATATTTTCATTTTATAATCTTCCCATTTTGTTTATACTTCCAACTTTTAGAGACAGCTAACCAAGAAGAATCAACACTGTCACTGTTGGATTTCCTTCTTGGAGTTTTGTATTCCTTACCATAGTTTCAGTTGACCACTGTTGTTAGAGCCTCGTTTTGTCAATTACCCAAGAACGTTGGATAATTTGCGTTTTTAGACTGTCATTAAAATGTGATCTTAACGTTTTCGCCAATACTGAAGATTCCATAACTTGTTCTTAATTTGAGGTAAGCTTCACAAAGCCAGTGCATTCAGCTATTAAACAAAAATTGTGTGTGATTCTGTAATACTTGCCAAAGGCTGTACGTCTAGCCATCCACTACAAGCCTGTATTGCACTGCATTAGCAAGCAGGGCAAGCAGTAGCACTAGGGATGCACCAATCATGTATGAGTAGCAGGGACTTGGGGTCCATTAGTGTGAAAAATCTGGATTGGTATAAAGGTTCAAGATAGACATTCACGATTTTTTTTCTCGGCATGATTTTCCCTGCATGATACCCAAACTGACCAGAAGGCACAGTCTGAACTCAAACCTGACTCACTCCAGCTCCATACTCTCCAAACATGACTTAAATGGGAGACTTATTTACAGACATTAAAAACAGATTATTGACATAAATAGCAATTTGGTTGAGACTGTCAATTTGCTAATCTTTCAATGTCCACTGGTTGTTTCAGAAATTGAGCACTTTTAGTATAGCACTCTATGAGACAGGGCCATTGGTTCAACAGTTACATGTGTAAGTAAAGTTCTGTACATTAAACAGTACCACAGAACTAATGGAAAAATGAACCGTTTAGCTCAGTTTGTCTCAGTTTGCTTGATTAACACCATGGGCCACTGTGTAGGGCCCATGGTGCTCCAGTTGGGACGAGGTGTTTTGTTCGCCAGTAATGTTCTGAAGATGATAAATTGATGCATTCCTGGTGTTACATACCACTTACAGAAGACTCGCAACATATACTACTACACAGGCAAAACATTACAAATTCACACAGACTGAATAACAAATACCACTGATTATCACGTCACAACAGCACGTCAAGCTCTGGGATATATTAGACAATAAGCGAAGAATCAATTCAGGAAACATGTTGGATGAGGGGAAAATGTTCTGGAGACCTTGTGGTCAGGTCATATGCAGCATTTACCTGGGGAAGTGATGGCACTGTGGGAAGAAGTCAAACGGGTGGAAGGAGCGATAAGGAGTAGGTAATGTTCTGCTCTGAATCTCCGGCTCTGGGGAATTCCTGTGGATGTTAACTTGTCATGTAACACCTACCTAATGATTGTTACACACCATTTGGTTTCAGTGTTTGCTGTCTGGTGTATATTGACAATCTGACACCAGTAAACAGAGGAGCTACTAGGACTACATCCCAACCCTCAAACTACCATATATCAGAATTCTAGTTATGTAATAATTTGACTGTATTCAGCCTTTGTTCACACTAGAGTAACTTCCTTCTAGTGAGTGTAGCAAGTTGGCACTTTCGCTTATGGGACAGCTTTACCAACTTTGTTTTTGTTTGTTCATTTGGTTTATTTAACGTCGCAATCAGCATCAGTGGCCATTTTAACGACAGACAAGGTTATATTGATACACAAGGTCACTTCAAAGCTACTCATACATCCTCAGATCGGGCCAATTTAGAGCAATCGATCAACCTAACGCATGTCTTTGAACTGTGGGAGGAAACCCATGCGAACACAGGGAGGACATGCAAACTCCACACAGAAAAGACCCACACCACTATGCTTCAGCACAAAAACAGAATCATTATCTATCACACTGTTACTCTGGTGTGAACTGAGCTTTAGTAGGCTAGTATGCAGTTTGGGATGCAGCCTAGTCAGATCGCTGCAGCCATGTAATTAATGAATAACAAATTATTACCATTTCTCTTCCAAGGTTGAGTCATACACGTTTGAACATAAACACATAGTGATTCTGTGCCTCTAACAGGCAACCATATTCTCCCCTAAACGGGCCATCCCACTGGTTTAGAAACCCTGACCTAAACAACATGATCATCCAGGTCTTATAGTTTGACATTTCAGAGATAAAATAAGCAATGAAAGTGGAAAAGATCATACATTTGTGGCAAATTCACGTTCATGGTATTTTCGTTTGGAACACATACACTCATAAGGCAAGAGAAAGCGGTCCTCTCATCGACCCTCAGAAGGGTGAGACGAAGTGATACACCCCTTGCGTGTGCAGCAGTGGACAGTGAAGTGGTAAAAACGTATATGGCATCAACCCAAATGAAGCCATTGCAAAGAACTAGGAGTAAATCGTAGCATTTCTAAACTTAGACCAGTACCAATTTGTTCATTCGCTAAACTGTACACAATGAATCCATAGGGTGGTGAAGTTATGGCTCTCTAAGCAGCAACTTGAACTACACTCAAATGTAGTTACTGATAACGGATTGACTTTCATACTACGTACAGTCTGCAATATTTTCTGTAGTTCAGCCAAACAGCACAGAGAATACCTTTGTCTTACAGTAAAGTGCACTTAGGCTATGTTCACACTCCAAGTAAAAGTGGCCCAAGTCCTGTTTATATATTTATTAGGTACACCACCTTGTTTCTACACTCATTGTCTCGTCAGTTCCACTTACCATACAGACGCACTTTGTAGCCCTACAATTAAAGACTGTCCATCTGTCTCCCTGCTTGCTTCGTTAGTCCCCTTTACTCTGTTCTCCAGTGGTCAGCACCCATACAGATCAGGTACTATTTAAGTGGTGGTATACAGATCAGGTACTATTTAAGTGGTGGTACTATCAGGTGGTTCTCAGCACTGCAGTGACACTGACGTGGTTGTGGTCTAGTGAGTGCTGCTGGAGATTTTAAACACTGTTCACTCACTGTGCACTCTATTAGACACATTTACCATATTGCCCTGAAGACACACTGAAGTGGTTTAAAACTCCAGCAGCACTGCTGTGGCTGATCCACTCATATCAGAGCAACACACTAACACAACACTACCACGTCAGTGTCACTGCACTGCTGAGAATGAACCACCACCTAAATAGTACCTGATCTGTGGGGGTCCTGATCATTAGAGAAGAGCGAAAAGGAAACGAAAAGTATGTAGAGAAGCAGATGGACTACAGTCTGTAATTGCAGAACTACAAAGCACATCTATATGGTAAGTGGAACTGATCAAATGGACAATGAGTGTAGAAACAAGCTGGTGTACCTAAAAGTGATAAGTATTGTCCAATAATTGTCTAAACACGTGCTCTTGAACTGATCCACACGGCAAGAAGGACCATCCAAACTAACCCCTCGAAAGTAAGCAAACAAAATGGAGACCTAAAAGCTGTTGTAGTGAGCGGCGACTGCAAATTCGCAAACAATGATAAAGACAAGGAGGCAAAAGAGGGCTGAGATGTTGTTGCTTTCTGTGCAGTCATGACAGCTATTGTGTGGAGACAATTGTCTGACTAAGACTGGAGCCAAAAGTGGTAGAGCCATGACTAGACGGCTTTACAGACATGCAATTTGTCAAAAACCATTATAATGGTACTTAAAAGTTTGTGAACCCTTTTGAATGTTCTATACATCAGCTTAAATATGACCTAAAACGATCTCTGATTTTCACACAAGCCCCAAAAGTACACAAAGAGAACCCATTTAAACAAATAAGACAAACTTACTACTGTTGGTCACTTACTTGTTGAAAAATCATCCAATATTACATATCTGTCAAAGCAAAAATATGCAAACCTCTAAAACTAGCAGTTAATTTGAACATGAAGATAAAATGAGAGTCAGGTGTGTTCAGGTAATGGGATGACAATCAGGTGTAAATGCCTGTTGCTTTTAAAGAATGGATCTTCACAATATGTTTGTTGGAAGTGTATCATGGCACTGAAAAGATTTCTGAGGACCTTAAAGAGAATTTCTGATCTAAAAATCATCTATAAATAATTTGGACTATTTCACAGTCAGGCAGATTACCCTGGTTACCCTCACCAGCAGTCAACCAACAAAGGTCACTCTAAAAGTAAGGCGTTCATGTCCATGAGAACACAAAGGAAGCCAGGGTAACTTCTAAGCAACTAAAGGACAATGGACTAATGTTAAGGAGTCCACCATCAGCAGAACACTGAACAACAGTGGTATGCATGGTAAAGAAAATGACCCTAAACACAAGTCATCCAACCAAAAACAGAACCAGAAATGTAGTGGAAGGACAGAGGAATGGGCTAAAAGTTTTCCAAGTCAATGTGCAGGACTGATAAACAGTTACTGGTAAAGGTTATTTGTAAATATGAGGTTCACATACTTTTGCCATTCACTGACAAGCAATATTGGAACATTTTTCTCCATAAATAAATGACTGACCAAGTATACATGTGTGTCATTTGTTTATGTGGGTTCTTTTTATCTACTTTTAGGACTGTTGTAAAAATCTGAGGATGTTTTAGGTCATATTTATGCAAAAATATAGAAAAATCGAAATTGTTCACAAACCTTCAAGCACCACTGCATGTCAATTTCTGTGAGGTACTTTCTTCAGGATTTGCAAAGCAGGACTAATTTGAAGTGTCCCATTTCTCTAAAAAAGAGAGTAGCTGCTGGATTATGCTGTCTTGCAAAGGTAGTGGATTACCGTAACCGATTTAGAATTGCCAAATCTTCAGTTTGTTTGATTGCCCACAACTTGTGTGTGAAGTCGTTCCGTATATTCCTATGCAGACTACAACAAGCTACTCCAAAGAGAAGACCTTCTGGATGACCCACAAGGCTTGAATTGTGAGCAGCCCAATTCGAAATTGAGGTCTGACTGAATGTGGGCCACTTTTACCAAAAGTGTGAAAGTAACCTTAATCAATCTGATTCCGAAGTTTGGATATCAACACTTCAAAACACATGGAAATACAGGTTACAGGACTGCAGCTACTCACCTTGGACAGGTAGTAGAGCTTTGAAGCACAGTTACACAGGAAAATATGCACTTTTTTCAAATAGTTCTAAAAACGAAATGATTGAGGTGAAGAGTTTTGCATCATCAATCCAGCCGAATGACGACTGTTTGTGGTCACACCTACAAAATCTTGTAACTTTTACAGACAATAATACAATAAGATCACGAAACATCCTCTTGTGCAAATGTCAACAACTCCCCTCTTAATCCGTTCCTGACCTCAACACAAGGTGCCTTGACCACCGCCCTGCTCTGGCCTGCAGTAGTGGGATGATCCGAGAGACCCAAATCCTGTAAACATCACTCTTCGGGGCCCTCCTCACCCCTTTAGTTCATTTTAGTGTTCCCACCCTGGTTCATTTTCAGTCTTTTGGGCTACCTGATGCGGCCATTGCTTTTGACCAGACCCAGTTCAGATTTGGGATCCGGGGACAAGGAGCTCCAGGTACTCCTGGCGCACAGCGCTATGGTTGGACAGAGGGACTTCTGAGCAGAACATACGTCTCCAGTCACCCAGAAGGCTCCCACTGAGCTATCCACCCAGGACTCCAAAGCTTTACCCACCAGAGAGGCGTTCTTCTTGGCAACCTCCAGGGCTGGCTCCATGGGAGGCAGCTTAAGGACATGGCCGAGCTGTTGGAAGCCCTGCTCCAGATACACATTGCCAGGAGGACCTGCGTGCAACCAGCCATGCTCCTCTAATAAAAACACAGCAAACAAACATACAGGTGATTATCGTTTACGAGAGGTTAGAAAGGGCAGAAATGAAAGCCACTAACATCCTCATTTCAGCAGCACATGGTGTATCTGGGAAAAGCTTATTTTAAAAAGTGAGTGTATATCCTTTAAGGACAAAATGATGTCTTGATTCATTTTGACACATTTATATTTACATTACAGTAGCACAAAAAACTATGCGACTATGGTAATGTCCAGTCAACTTCCCTTTCGGTCAACGCTCTGTTTCACAGAATGAAATGTGGTCATTAAATGGTGCATATCTGAATTATTTTTTGCTTCTCTCCAATCTCTGCTAATATGCACAATTTTCATACAATATACTGTAGATGGGGCTGCTTAAAAAGCTAAAAAAAACTCAATACCATTTGCTTTGGGTGTACCATTCAAAAAAATAGCATAAATGCATACTCTAAAGACGCAATTTGCCAAAGGTGGCCACATGAAATACAGTCAACTTCTATTCCAGCTCTTCCTTGTTGACGTCACGCTAACAAAAGTTTTCACCACACCTTGAACCACGGCTTTAAACAGAGCCCTCTCTCACCTAGGCGAAAAGGTTCCTTTCCTTTAAAGGTTAGAGGCATGACCAGGAAGCGAGTTTCTGCCACGCGCTGCCATAACCTCAGCACGCGGACGATCCATACTCCAGGCCTGAGCGGACGCTGCAGCGGCGGCTTGTACTGGGTGAACTCTGCCTCTACATCAACGCTGATGTCATAAGATGCTGCCACCACCTGTGCTGGGTCGATCCACACTATAGTCGCTGTCAGGTTGGGCCCGCGAGCCCACTTCTGCACCGCCACCGGCTCGTCCAAAGGACCGATCACTCCACCAAAGTTCCGGAAGATTCTCTCCTTAGGGTCCCACTCTGTTCCAACCTGGTGAAAGACGAGGTTTTAAATCTCGTTCACATCTATACTCCTACTAATACTTAAATACTGCTTAGAAAGTTCATGTAGCACATATAAGCTTATCAAACCATATTAAGCTTGGGTGGATGATCAATATTATAAAATTACTGATAACAGAAATACCTTTTACTATTTAATAAAAGAATGGGGAAGAAAGGTGATAAGTGACTTTGAACCCAGCATGGTTGTTGGTCCTAGACGAACTGGTTGTAAAAAACTGTTGATCTGCAGGGATTGTCTCACATAGCCATCGCTAGGTTCATAGACGAAGGTCCGACAAAGAGAAAATATCCAATGAGCAGCAGTTATGTGGGTAAAGATGCCGTACTGATGCCAGAAATCAGAGAATAGCCAGCCTGGTTCAAGCTGATAGCAAGGCAACAGTTACAACCAAAGTATGCAGAAGAGCATCTCTGAATGCACAACACTCCAATCCTTGAAGCAGATAGCCTACAGCAGCAGAACACCTGGTACTCACTCCTGTCAGCTCAAACTCGATTCCCGACACAGTGATTCAATGATTCATTCTATTTTCATCATATTTGTCCTTATTTTTACATCTACTGTAAAAATACTGTATTCTTAGTGCAAAAAAATCTCCCTGGGTCCTAAAAAGGGTTGTATTGACTGCCAAGCAAAAGGGAGACAGAAACGTAATGCTCCAGAATACAGGCTGCAGTTATGCTAGCACCCAAGTAAAAGCAAAGTGTTTTGCTTTTAATTTTCACTTTCAATCCATTACTCACTAAATTCCATGAGATTTTTCAACACTTTACCATAACTGTACGTTAATGTAAGTGTTTTAAACATTAACTTAATTGTCATAGGCCCCGCTATGATGACCTATGATGGATTTGTCGGAACATATCCCCATTGTAAATCAGGGAGAACCTGCACAATACAAGTCCATTAATGCATAAAATGCCTTATACAGAGTGGATTTTCCGGGGATCTGGAACGGATTCATTCAATTTACATTATTCCTTATGAGAAAAATGTGCTCGGTACCACTGTACTAGCATAAATAACACCTGATCAGTGGTGGCCCTGTGAGGGTCCTGACCATTGAAGAACAGGTTGAAAAGTGACTAACATGCAGAGGTATCCAGAGCAAAAAATGGACTACAGTCTATAAAGGCAGAACTACAAAGTCACCTATACAGCAAGTGGAGCTGATAAAATGGAAGATGTTACAGTATATATAAAGTATTGTACAACATTCTTAAATAAAGAAGTAAGAGCTGCAAATGCTGCCTACACTGGCATCCAGTCTGACAAATTAAATACAGTGGCTGTAATGGCTTGCAGCCCCAATGGCTTGATTTCCAGTGTACGTCTTTGAGTTTTTCCAAAGCTGTGCTCTCACCTCCACATTCTTCAACCTCTCGAACTCACGCAGGTTGCTCTCTAGCTGCAGCGTAGCCTGGGGAACGACCCACACCTCCATCATCTCTCTCTTCCCAGACGCCATGCTCTGCACCTCCTGCCGCACCAGGTAGCCCTGGAAACGGTCGTCATAGAAGTAGAGATGTACAGATATGGGGTAACCAATGGGCACAAACCTGTGGGAGAGGAAATTTAAAGCAGAGCCATATCACCGTGGGAATCTTAAGATGCCTCGGGCCAATATGAGAAATCATCAAAGGTGGTTTCATACAGAAGCTCACAGAGAACACTGAGCTCATTTTAGTTACTGTATTTAATCATTTATGTGTTTATTATCAAGTAAGCATAATGGAGGGCATGGAAAACAAGGCTATGGTTGTTGGTCTGGGTTGTTCGGAATAACTTGCTTGTTGTTATATAGGAAAATCTTTTAATGGTGGCTTTGCATTTAGCGTATTACCTGTGTGTTAGTGTGTCTGTGTGTCTTCAGAATTCTTTGCTTTTACTAGCCCTGGTGTAAAATTAGATGATGTGCTCTGTGACAGCAATCTTTTGTATCGACTGTGTCCCAACAGCATTAACAGCCAGGGCATGGATGAGAGTTGAATACGAATTTTTTGCAGCCTGCAGTGGGCAGCATGCATGTTGATTCTTAGATGTCAGAAACAGTAAAATAAAGTCGAATGCTGTTATCGAAATGAACCTCGTTGCTAGAAATGACTTTAATAAGAAATATTACAAGAGCCCTATATTGATTATTTGTTATGTGAAATCCCTTTTTGGGGTCATCTTCAAAACCTATAACACAACCCAAATCAGAAAATGCTGGGATGGTATAGAAAAAGCAAATTTAAATAAAAAAATAAAATAAAAAACCCAGTGTGTCTTACTTTACTTATTACTTTTATTTCTTTGCAGACATTATGAAGCCAAAATATGTCATGATTTTTATCAACTTAATTAATTTTGTTAATAAACATCCATTCCTGCATTTCAGGCCTGCAACACATTCCAAAAAAAAGTTGGGACGGGGGCAAGTTAGGTCTAGTAATGAGGTTAAAAAAAGAAATGATTGAATTTCATGATTTTGCACAAAAACAGTATCCACTAAAGATTGAGTCTTTGAGGGGTAAAGTTGACAGTTTGTCAACAAATGTGTGAGAAAAATAATGAAACCTTTAAAAACGATGTTCTTCAAAGAAAGATTGGAAGGAATTTACATTTTCTCCCTCTACAGTGCATAATATCATTAAACGATTCAAGAAATCTGGCGGAATTTCAGTGCATCAAGGGCGCAAGCTTAAACTGAACGCCCATGATCTCTGATCCCTCAAGAACCAACAATAGCTGTTAGAACCACATGAGCAAGGGATTCCTTTGGCAAACCTTGGTCAATCACTACAATACAGAGTTACATTCACAAATGCCACTTAAAACATTAGCCCTGCATCAAAGTCTTCAGAATGCTATGTAGCAACATTATGACATGACGAAAATTGCAATTCATGTGTACAAAAATCGTGTCATTGCTGGAACTAAATATTTTTAAATCGCCTGACAGCCCTAAACATAATAAAACAAAGTGAGCATCACCTGCAGGCCTCGTGAGCAGTTGCCAGACTACGCAGAGCCAGTCTGAAGAAGGACATGTAGGCCGTGAGAGCAACATCACTGAGTATACCAACTCCATCTTCACGCTCAAACAGGCTCTCCCAATAAGCCTTGAGTGCCAGTGTGCCCGGTGGGTATTGTCCATACAGGTGGGTATCAAGGATATCTATGGCTTCCTGGTTTACAGTTGATTCAAATTTGCGAGCGAAGAATGTGGGCCGGGTCAGCTGCTGTTGAGGGGTATAAAGTGTGGGGTATGGGAATGAACAACACTACTAAATCCATCCTAATACACACATCTTAATAGGAAGCGGCATCTAGGTCCAGAACTACACTACTATGCAAAATTCTTAGGCCACCATTAGATTTGTAGTTTTACCAATGTTATAATGAGCAAATCTAATTACACTTGTTGACAATAAAACTGAATCGAATTCAACTTTATATGTATGAATGAAAGCAATTTTACAGCCTCTTGTGGCAAGACCCAGGGTCTAACCAGGCCACACCTGTAATCACTTCCATATCTGGGACTGGGGCTGTGTGGTTAAGGTACTGGACTATGGACCAGAAGGACCAGGGTTCAAATCCCACCTCTGCCAAGCTGCCACTGTTGGGTCCTTGAGCAAGACCCTTAACCCACAATTGCTTGGACTGTAAGACTGTACCAATTGTAAGTCAAGATAAGGGCATCTGCTAAATGCTGTAAATGTAAAATGTAAATATCTGCCCGAGACATAACTGAATGCCAAATTTTGGAGCAATCCAACATTTCAATCTGGCTGTTATTTCTTTTGTCAAAGAGTATATTTCTCAGTCTCTCACAAAAACAAAATACTGGAAATAACTCGTGTACCAAAAAAAATTATAATAATAAGGCTTACTTCAGCACTTCCCAGAGTTCTTCTATAGATACAGGATGTCGTTTATTTAAGTCTCTGTCCAAAGCATCCCATACTGCCCATACTTTGTTTTTTTTTTTTAAATATTGCAAACAAATTTCCTGTATTTTCTGCTTGTAGTCTAATAAAGTGACTGAGAAATAATTACATGTCGTCATTAAACTATTGCTACAACAACAAATCTAAAGGTGGCCTAAGACTTTTGCACCATATTGTAAATATACATATTCAGCAGTTAGCTAAGCAGGTTTTAAATTTACAGCTTATATTAGATGGAACCTGGAGTGAGACTCCACACCGACCTGAATTCGGATGAGATCTGCAGGTTTGAAGTCGTTGGGAGAGCAGCCACACCAGTCCACTATATGCTTGTACTGGCACTTGCAGCCCAGCTTGCGGTTCCAGTTCGTGACACGCAGGTTGTTGTCCACTAACGTGTCGCACATGTGGCTGTTACCCAAAACCGTGTGAAAGAAAGACTGCAAGACAAAGATTTTATAGGGTTACATTCTGGGAAGCTTTCCTATGTCCTATTGGAAGGCATCAGGATTAGACGTTAGTTAGAATAGGGCACCAGTTAGATAGAACATTTTTTTCAGCACACATTAAAAGCACAATGGTTCCTCCTGAGACACCACACACCAAATTTATCCTCGGTTAAGAAAGTAATCTATGAAGAAGGGCTTTGTACAAACTGCAGGGTTGTTCAATGTAAGCAAAATGCTCACATTTGTTCCATCTTTGTTCCAGAAATGTGAATGGAATTTTGATTTAGGAGCAGATGTATGAGAAGACCTGACCAGACCTGTCTCAATACTGAGAGAGAGTCCTTGCTGGCTGCTTCCAACGTATGGAGCTCTCTACAGAAAAAGTCTTCCAATTCCAAATACACCCATTAACACAGGTTAATGAGTTAATGAGTCGCCAACTGCGGTACTGATTGTTGGCACCCACTGCTCAGTGCCAGTTCTTACTTCAGTTGTTAGTGCAGTTTTACAGTTTCAAAACTTGCAATTTTGATCAGAATTTTGTTCTTTCTTCAAGTCATTCTTTTAGAGAAACTGCGCAACACACAAACGTTAACTCAGGCAACAAAAAACTTGATAAGATTTATCATTTTACTACATTAACTACTGTACTAGGGCTGGGGAATATGGAAAAAAAAAAAATCTAATAATTTTTTCCCCCATATCAGTCGATAACTACATATCACAATCTTAATTAAATCAATTTCTGACAAGCTTCAAGGTTCCATTTTACTCCTGAGAGAGATGTGAAGATGCAAGTTTAATATTTGTTTAAGTATTGTTTACATTCTGTCAGACGCTGAACATGACAAATGTACTGTACAATATTCCACAACTGTATTTCAAGAAAATAAAATGGGTACATATTAAACCTTAAATTCAATTCTGACCAGTGAAAAGCTGCTAAACGAGAAAAACAATGGACGACAATTCTTTGGTCAGTTCCAAATGGGGTGGACAATATGGTAAAAATATCATATTACAATATTTATATATACACATTTAAATAAATCACATGCATTTTGACAAAAATGAAGTAAACTTTTTTTGCCAGTCTTCCACATAAGCATGCAATTACATTTTTAATTAAAAATACATTGTGTTACATTAACTTGGCTTAAATGTTTTAAATAATTGTAATATTTTATTTTTTTTACAGCAAGAATGACTCAAACTGCTCCCTCATTGTGAGTTGGTTACTCATTAGAGCTGCCTGTGACACGCACAATGAGCCAAGCAACAATTTTCTCATCATGCCCTTTCAAAACGGTAGCATTACTTTTTTTCCAGTCATACGCATTAACTAAACAAAAAAAAAACAAATTCATAAAAATTAAAGTATAAAAAGTATAATAAAGCATTTAATAAATAATAGGCTTGTGCTGTAGATTTTTCTGTTTCCTCCTGTTAATTACAAAGCAGGAGCACCAGTGTGCCTGGTAAAAAGCTTAGCACAGAATAATGAACTGTCAGTTTTTAATTTATTCTATTTTCAAGTCTCATATTAAGCATATGGGGAAGCCAGCTGCTTACAAGCATCTCAGTGTTTCAGGCCGCATACTAAATACAAACACACAAATCAATAAACCACGAGCACTGGGGTTGATCTCATTGTAAATAGCATTTTGTGTAGCATGTGGTTTGAAGCATGAATCTCCAAGGAGGAAAAAAAACAGCAATGCAACTGTGTTATAAACACATTCATAGCATAAAATCAAGCACAATATTGAATGTATAAATTTAATTATTTTAATACAGCTGAACCCCTGTATCTGAACTCCCATTATCCAAATTCTCACTATAACAGGCACACGCCATCACTATATGAGGTGTGTTTTTATAGCCAAACCTCCCATCCAAACCACTGCTGAATGGTTCTCAGTAAAATAATAACTCAGAACAGCTTCTTACCTCTACCTGCACCCTCCACTTTTTATTTTACTCAGTCAGTAATGGGTGCATATTTTAAATTGCTAGCTTTAGCACTGGAAGATGTAGCTTGGCCCCATTTGCAGATAACAGGAAGGTAGAAGAGCCAAAGAGAAAGACCAGTGCCACTATATTGCGCTGATGAACAATTTAGTGCACAGAAACCACATATTTCTCCATAAGAAATAGCCACTTAACCAATTTAATTCAAATCTTGCCATTTTAAAATGTCACCTACAATATTACATCCATGCCCCTCTAATACTCAATGCAGATATGGAATATATGATGATTTATAGGTATGACTGTGGTGGACCAGAAGGACCCAGGTTCAAATCCCACCTCTGCCAAGCTGCCACTATTGAGTCCTTAAGCAAGACCCTTAACCCACAATTGCTTGGATTGTAAGACTGTACCAATTGTAAGTCGCTCTGGATAAGTGCGTCTGCTAATTGCTGTAAATGTAATAAATTAAATGGCAGTACTCGAGGATCTAGGTTCAAATCATAGCCTGGGTTAGCAAGGTTACAGACGCATGCAATGGTCTGGGTGTACCTTCGTCTGACCTCAATGAATTACGAGATATGCAGGACATAAAAAAGACATGTTGCTTTCTCCAACAGATGGAAAATGCAATCCAACCAGGTTTTTTCTTGCCGCAGCAGAAGTGTGTTATTGTTTGGTCTACACAACTATAGAGGCCCGAATAAACAGATGCCTTTACCAGCAATTTCTCGGCTTTGCATAATGTACACACAAAGCCTTCACACTGTAATTTGCCTGGCTGCACCCATTCATACATGAAAGGCCAAGTTGAAGTTTACAAATCCCACAATTGTGCACCTGTAAACCAAGGGCTGTTTATCAGCTGCACCTTCTCTTTACTTACACCATGCTACTGCAATCAAATGCAGACAATTTGCTTAGAAATAAATGCATTACAGGACAGTACTATTCTAGAATAGTAGAATACAAAGATGAAAAGAAGCATTTCTGCTTTTTAAAGGGTTAGCGTAGGCTATAGGTTTGGTGATATGTTATTTCAGGAGAAGTCTATTATTGGCAGTGTTTATTTCATTGACGAATTGTGTGTGTCATAGTTTTCGTCAACGACCCTTTTTCAAACGAAAACGAGACGATGACTAAATTAAAATGAATGAAAAATGACAAAACTAGGACGAAAGGAATTGCCACTTTTGTCAACGAATAAAAACGAGATGAAAATGTTTGGCATCCAATCAGATCTGATTTAGTTTTGTGGAAAGGCGGGACACGTTGGGTAGCGATCCAATCAGTAATGCGGTAAGACACAGACGTTTGATTTGCCCACGGAAAGACTGTACAAGAAGCCTCTCTACTGTTTCTCATGAAACCAACTCGACAATGTTAACACCTGAGAGAAAGAGGAGAGTCGACATATTGGCACATTTCTCATTTAAACAAGACTTTGTAAAACTGTGTGGAGCGACTATCTAAAATATTTAAAATGCAACAAACCTATGATGAAAATTACAGACCTCTCTCATCTTTCTAAGTTAGAGAACTTGCACAATCAGTGGCTGACTAAATACTTTTTTGCCCCACTGTATATGAACCAGAGAGGCTCAAACCCAAAAAGGCAAATTGTATGGAATTCAATCTTGTAAGAGGCTCCTGACTTATACAGCCCACTCAGGAACAGGGATATGGTCTGTGGCACATGAAGCACATCAGGAATGTCCTGTCAGGGTTCGTGTTAAACCCCTTAGTTACAGTGAAGGGTAAGATTAATGCTGAAGCATTCAAACATATTCTAGACAATTATATGGTTCTAACTTTGCGGCAACAGTTCGGGAAAGGCCCGTTCCAATTTCACATGACTGTGCCCTGGGATGGCCCATGACATGGTTTAAAGTCTGGTGTGGAAAAACTCCAGTGGCTTTGGGATGAATTGCAACCTGGACTGCATACCGAATCGTCTTGTCTAATCAGTACCTGCCCTCAAAAACGCTCTTTCGACTGTTTGGCACAAACGCCATCCCTGCCCACACATGGCCACTTTCCAAAGCCTTTCAATAAATGTGTATTCCCAACAAGACTGAATGAGACAGAATAGAAGCAGCAGAATAAAGCACCTCAGCAGGGAGCAAGGCGTAGGTGTAGAACTGCTTCAGCCCATTCACCAGCTCATCTTTGGACGTGACTACATACTCCACAAAGCGCCGTGTGAGCGAGAACCAGTCTGAGCCGCCAGACACATCCAGGCCCTCGGGAATGGTGCCGCTCACCAGCCGCCACATGTGGATTATCACACTATGGAAAAGACGGTCAGCCTGTTTTTAATGAACCTGATGAGATGCTGGAGGAATAATGGCACAGGAATTAGCATCAATTCAATTACTTACCTTATTCTGTTTCTCTAAAAAAAAAAACCACGTTCGTTTTAAAAGTCGTTAATGTGCTTAAGTTTAAGGCACCCTTAGAGTTCTTGTTTTAGCAAAGGTTAGAAGGTATGGACTGTGGTAGCCAAGGGTTGGTTAAGGTTAATGGACTATGGACCAGACGGTCCAGGGTTTCAAATCCCACCCTGCCAAGAGGCCACTGTGATATATTTACCTGAAATTGCTGAGCTGGACAACCAATGATTTATAAAGAAATATCATGAAAATTATCAGGGGTGCCCAAACTTCTTCATACGACTGTAAATGCTGTAAATGTATAAATGTTTGAAATTCATATTTCAAACTAGGCTTCGTCACTCCACGTTACTCTTTTTCCACTGATCTTCCTTCCAATCTTTGGCTAAGTTCACACAGCAGGGTACGATCTTTTGCGTCATATGTGGCAGAGATGTGTCATTTTTGGGGCTGTATGAACACACATTCGCCATAAATGTGTGCTGAGGTGTAAGTAACAGACCACAAGTATTTGGGGTTATGTTTCTGTGCAAACAAAATTAGAAGGCGCCAGGAGGAGTATTGGAAAGGACTTCACGATGTAATATGCGTCACAGCACTTGCAATTATATCACGATACATTGCGATATGACGCATATTGCGATATTCCACCCAGTTCACCGAAAAACAGCTGAAATACAAGTTACAGTGTACAATCTGAGTTGAGTTAATACATCAATCGGAGTCGTGTTAATACATCACATCGATAATTCAGCAGACAAATTGAGTCAAAATACTGTACATCTCTACAGGAGCAGAGATTGCAGTTTACACCCCATTAGAAATGTGTTTTTCGGAAAAGCTGAAAACCGATGTGGTATATCACAAAAATAAATATTGCGATCTATTGCTGTATCGATTTTTTAGCACAGCTCTAGAAGGTGAATATTGAAACTGCTCTGTGTTTGCGGAAATTCTTAAAGAAACGTCCGAAAGTGGCCACAGGAGGACGTGGCTGCAGCCTCAAAGGAAAATAAAAAGCATAAAAGCGAAAAACGAAAGAAACCAAGGACGCAAACCAAAGAAGTGCCCCTTACTGTTGGTTCAAGTTTGAATGTTTACCTCTGGACAAGCAGTTCACGTGAAGCATTGTTCTTTTGCGCATGTCCATCAGTTTCAGAGTCTGTTCAGACATACAGATCAAGCTAAATAGTAGTATGAAGAGCCCAAAGACAAAATCAGATTTGGTGAGAAAATCAGATTTGGGCCACTTCTGCCTGCTATGTGAAAGTAGCCTTTGTGAGTTTTGAACAGCTTAGCCTGTTCCCATTCTAAAAAATGGGTTTCTTGGCTGCTAAGTTCCCAAAAAGACCATTCCTGATCAAGCTTCTTCAGACTGCAGAAGGGTCAACATGGCATCCTGATGAAGACGCCAGATGCTGCTATTGCTAAAGTATAAGGGGAGATCACACTAAATATAGAAGCGTTTTTTTCTAGGGTTTTTTTTAATACTGCATACAAATTTCCTGTATCTCTAATTGTACTCTAATAAAGAGGTAGCCTAAGACCTTTCCACAGTACTATAAATCTCTAAACAGCAGTACGAAGCATATTTTACATAGTAGGTACAGTATCTGTACAACAATGTTATCAGGTTTAAATACAGTAAAGTAGATACCTGGCATTCTCTCTGCCATGAGACTTCAAGAAGTTCTTGTCATGGTTCTGTGAGAGAAAAGCCACCAGCTCATCATTGGTCCTGTTTCAGAGCAATAGAAAAAAAAAGAAAATGAAATCAAACAGCCAGCTGTATGGTCGCTCATGATTACTTTTATATCCACTGTCGGCAGGATTTGGTGAACATCAAATGGGAGGGATTATAAACTGAAGGGATTATAAACCGCTTTTGAAATCTTATGATGTGTCCAAGAAAAAAACTTGCTGAAACGAAAAATGGAGAGATCTGTCAGCTTTATTGCACAACAGCAGAGTGCTTTCACACCAGTGCATTTCATGGCCAAGACCTTCAACAACAAAACAGCCTTGTCCTTCCTGTTCAGAGGCCAGACTCACTAAATCTAACCTGTCTGAGAAAAAGGCCTGCTCTCTGAATTCCAGAGTAGACCATCATATCGATCATTGTGTACATGAGCCATTCCCCGAATGGGTTCCATTTGCATGCACAGGATATCACATGTATAGACAATTAATATAATTAACTGTAAAAACATTGTAGTATTAAGCAAGGCATCCTGCACAGTGATGAAACTGCATATTTAAGGCATATAATTTAACATGTTATTAAAAACCTAGAATATTGAAAAATAGCATTTGTTAGCTGTCCCTGGTCTCTAATGTTACACCTTACAAATGAAATATAATAATTAAGAAATATTATGTTTTTGCATTGTTGTGTCACTCCATAACCCATCTATGATTTACGGGTTTTTTTTAATTCATTAAAAAAATCCATAATATTATACTTTATAGAATACACATTTTAGTCATGTCCCCAAGTTTTCATTCAGCCCTGTTACCCTAACATATTCCCATTTCTGAAAATTAGGGAACATACCACAAGTCACATGTTCAATAGGAAGCTGTATCATCTGGATCTTATGAAGACCATGGGAAGAACAAAAGTAAATTCTCTCATATTTTCCTGTATATTTATTGATATTGTAACTATGACCGAGAGGGACAATCCCAACTTACTATCACGTGACCTAAATAATTTTTATATGTTGTTTGTTTATTGTAAAACTTTTTTTTTTTTTTTTTGATAGACCATTAGAATGTTCTCTGTATCCTAATGCTAATTAGTATGGATGCCATGTGGTTACATTTGCTAATTCTGTGCTGAAAACTCAGTCCTGTTACTGATATAAAGAGTAACGGGGTTGACTAACAGTAATAGGAGAAACCATATAAAAATATATATATATACACAATACATTTGCCTGAAATTACTCAGTACTCAATTTGAATACGTAAATGTGTGCATATATTGTTTCTAACTATTATATTTCCCAATCATAAACCATACAAACCCGAATGTTTACGGAGTACAATAATTTTTAGATGGTAGTAATAATTGCAACACGAGGGATGGTGTGACCCTGAAGGATTAAGGGCTTCTACACTGGTGTGCATAAATATTTCGGAAACTTCTGTACTGCAGTTCTAAGTGCTGTACACCTGACAGAACAAGAGGCATATCGACAAACAGAACAATATAAAGTATAAAACATGCTGTATAAGTTAAAATGGACAGGTTAAGTTAGAGAATAAAATGTCAAAAATTCAAGGACAATCATACACCAAAGAAAACAAAACATAAGACTTGAGGCAAGATTTAAAGTCATCACTAGTTGTCACTGATCTGACTCCATAAGATGATGCATTCCACAGCCTAGGAACAGCTATAGAAAATGTACGGTAGCCCTTCTGTTTGAATAGTGAACACAGGACAGTTAACTTCTTAGAGGACCGGAGTATATGGACTGATCATGTCGCCAATATGCTGTGGAAGACCACGTGTCTTAAAAAAAAAAACCAAAATGTTTTATGAAAGGGAGCCAATGCAGAGATTCTTTGTTGGGCAGCCAATCAAAGGCTTTGTTGACAATAGTCAGCAGAGTGACACAAACACATTAAAGACAAAAAAAATAAACATGATCTGGAAGTGTTCTTCATGGCAGAAAGCTTTCAAATTAGATTGTTTGTTAGATTAGATTATTCGCTACAGGTTACCGTATTTCTCGGGTTATAAGGCGCGATATCAATGATCAACTTCTAACGGGTCTATTTTCATACATAAAGCGCACCAGGTTGTAAGGTGCATGAAATGAAACAAAAGTCTTAAGTTCCGTCGGAAGCTCAGTTTGGTCTTTACCTGGCGCAGGGCGTCTTCTTGCTTCCTCCACTTCCGTATCATTGATTCGTTAATGTTGAATTCTCTCGCAGCTGCTCTATGTCCGTGTTGTACTGCGTGACTGATAGCGTTGAGTTTGAAATCCGCTTCGAAAATGAATGAATGCACGTACCCTAATGCTGAAGCACATACCGTATTACTCCGCTATGTCCGTGTTGTACTGCGTGACTGATAGCGTGAGTTTGAATCCTCTTCGAAAATGAATGAATGCCCGTACCTAATGCTTAGCACATACCGTATTATCCCCCTATGCTGCGCACTACGGTGGCCGTGAGCTTCGTAACCTACCAAGGCCATGCTAAAACATTTTGACAGATTTATGAGCGCCGTGTACCATCTACAATCGGTTCTAGGTCAGAAAGCACAACCAGAATCAATTCATACATTAGACGCACCGGATTTTAAGGCGCACTGTAGATTTTTGAGAAAGTTAAAGGATTTTAAGTGCGCCTTATGGTCCGAAAAATACGCTAATGTCAGGTCTGTCTATGTATGGGATAGTAGTTTTCCTAGCCATGTCTGGATGTTGTGTTGGTGGTGCACTCAGTGAGGATATGTTTTACTATCGTGGTGATATAAAAAACATATCTTGGTAAAATGGATGCAACTCTGGATAGAATTAAATGTTATGACATCGCAGAAGCAGTTCTAGAGTCACATTCATTTTTCTCCAAGATCTTGTATTGATGATGGGAGATTTGGACAACTGCACAAATTCTTCTCCAGCACATCCCAAAGATTCTCAATGGGGTTCAGGTCTGGACTCTGTGGTGGCCAATCCATGTGTGAAAATGTTGTCTCATGCTCCCTGAACCCACAGGATGTGTCTTCTGACATGGTTGTTTAACAAATGAGAAGCTACTCACTGCATCAGGTAGGGTTAAATAACTTGTTGCCAGCTGAAACATACTCACCAATGCAGTAATTATCCGATGGGAGGCTCTTTTTTTTAACTATAATTATTTGCTTAGTTGAATCCAGGTGGTGACCTTCTTTTTTTGGCCAGGCAGTGTGTATTTGACCAAGGAGCACTGGTGCTCTCGGTTTGAAATTAACAGGAGCACACATATTAACTTCTTTCAATTTCTTTTTTACATTATTCCTCCTGATTAGGCACAAATAATAATTTTGTTCAGCAAAGCATGGGACTAGAAAAAAATGAATGTTCTTTTTTGTCAGGGAAGGGTGAGAATTATCCAACTTTGCTCACTGCACATGTATCTTTAATGTAACGTACCTTTTATAAATTTCACATGTTAATATTTCTACTCTTGCTAGTTGTAAGCAATTAATTTATGTCCAATTACCAGTTAAATGTGCTTGTTAGTAATAATATTCGCTCTGTGTACATTTTATCTGTTCCTCTTATCACATACACTGTATACACAGTCCTTGTGCAGAGAGTGTGAGCAATCATTGACACAATCGGGTCTCATTAACCAGTCTTAGGGTTCCATTGTTGGTTAGACAAGCTCTAAAAAGAGAATGCCCTTCATAGGAATTAGGCAGCAAGGGCACTCACTAGGTATTGAGACAGACCTGATGAATGCTCGGTAGAAGCACTGGTGCATTCAGGTCAAAATCACATCTCGCTCAAGTGCTCCTACATAAATATTCTGATCTCATTTCTTTTAAAACAAGGCACAATTGCAAGCAAGCTGCTTGCACTGCAGAACCCTGATTTTGGTCAGGATATTGCTGATTGTGGGGTGTTCATGGGATAATGAATCTGCTGCTTGTATGCAAGATCTTGAATCCGAGCTAATTACGGATTTAGTAATTAGAACACAGCTCATGGAAACAATAACCGAAAACATGTGCAAGAATTGAAGCAAAGGGTTGTTCAAGTAATGTCTGAATTTTAATAGGGATGCACCGAACCCTAGATCAAATCATAACCAGCGTGGAACGAGGCGCTCTTTTGTAAACGCAGCAAACATGTCGGCTGTGTGGAAGCAGGGTTACACAGTGTGAGCGTTTTGTTCGCATTTGAACCTTAATTTTAAAGAAATGTGAATGGAATCTTGATTTAGGAGCACATCCACGAACGAGAGCATGACCTGAATGTGCCAGTGCTTTACCAAGACTTCATTGGGTCTGTCTCATTACCTAGTTAATGCCCTTGCTGCCTACTTCCTATGTGGGGCGTTCTCTCTGTAAAGCTACCTAACCAAACCCCAAGACTGGTTAATAACACTACTGTGTTACTGACTGCGTCACCAATTGATCTTACCATCTGCATGAAAGCTAGCAAAGTTTTACAGGTCTGAATTCTAGTCTTTGCTTTTAAGGCGTCTTTTTGGAGGAACATCATAACTCACGAGGGACAGACAAAATGTGCAGAGAAGCTAATATTAGGGCTAACATGGGGGCAATGTAAGCCCTTCTGTATGAGATCTGTAGTTTAGCACATTTGGTAACTGGTCATACATTAAATTGATTAAAACTAGCAAGAGTCACAGCGTTCATATGTGAAATTTATAAAAATTACATTTACGTAATTACATGCGTATTTAACACCTGAGACACAGAACAACAGATGCAACGTCTTCCACATAGTCCTGCGATTAAATTTAATACATATGTATGTACAATCTATTTAAAAAAAATAATAAAATTATTTTATAATGTTTACATTTTTTGGCCTTTTTTTCAGTAAGTAAATTATTCAATGGTAAAAAAAAAAAAAAGAGGCAAAATAAATGAAAAACTGATGTTTCAACTCTACACAGGCTGAGGTCAGGATCGAACCGGGAATCTCTGGAGCTGTGAGGCCGCTTACGGTATACAGTTACTTAATAACCCCATTCAAAGTCAAGAAAGGTGGATTTAGCACTAACGTTTAGGCTTAACACGTCATGCTTTTAACAGACATAGGATTTGCGGCTGACCTGGTGGGGAAGTCGGTGGCACTGAGGTTGATGAAGAAGTCCCACTTCCAATCCAGCATGGAAAGCAGGTCCTGCATGCTGCGCAAGTAAGCCTTCAAAAGGCTGGCACCGCCCCATATGGTGACCATCCGCCACGGTGTTGCCCTCACGTTAGAATACAGCTCAGCCATGCGCAGAACTTCACGATGCATGTAGTTGGAGCGCTAAAGGACAAGATACTCAGACAGGTCAGACAAGTTTGTACAAAACACTCAGAGGGCAGTACTGCTGACGCCTGCATCACCTCTGATGCGGTTTCATAAGCGGTAGCTCACACTCGCACTGCTTAGCTCTGCTGCCAGAAAGTAATCCGTTATCACTTCATTGTGTAATGAGTTTAAATTAGGCTATTTGCTTTTATATACACACAACAGATTTGTTGCTTTATCCATACATTTTGCAACACCAACGACCACTTTATTAGGAACACCTGTTCCAACATCTAATCAGCCAATCACATGGCAGCAGCTCCAACACATTTAGGCATGTGAAGGTGAAACCAAGCATCAGAATGGGAAAGGAAGATTATCCACGTGATCCATTTCAGAAACTGCTGATCTACTGGGATTTAAGCACAGCTATGATCTCAACATGAAAGCACGGAGCCATTATGCCTTGTATCAGTGATTCAGGCTGGTGGTGGTGTAATGGTGTGTGGTACTTTCTTGGCACACTTTGGGCCCCTTAACACAAACTGAACATTGTTTAAACACCACAGGATACCCGAGTATTGTGGCTGACCATATCCATCCCTTTACGACCAGTGAACCATCTTCTGACGGCTACTTCCAACAGGATAACGTGCCATATCACAAAGCTCAGATCAACTCCAACTGATTTCCTGAATATGACAATAAGCTGAAATGGCCTCCACAGTTGCCAGACCTCAATCCAGCAGAGCACATTTGGGGTGTGAGGAATGGGAGATCATGGATGTGCAACTGACAAATCTGCACAAATCTTGCACATCACTCTTTCGGCTACTAAACAGCTCCATTTTTTTAACTTTAACTTATAAAGTCCAGCTTGTGGTCCAAGCCCAGGTCCTCAGCAACTGCAGTTTCCAGCAGCTGGCTCTTGCCTTCAAGCCCCAGGACATACAGCGGAACCAATAAGTCCTAATCTTATCCCTCTGCACTCATCCATTTCTCAGAGTACATATTGATTTTCTCTTACCCTTCAGTCAGACTGTGCTCTGAAAGTCCCCTATTCATTCAAGACAAATAAATGGTGTCACTAACCTCAGATTCACCATTACACAACTTCTACAGAAGTATCTCAGATCGCCCCAAATGCCAGACTTACACAGTTTTGAAAACTCACTGAATTCAAACAGTCCTTCTACCTTAGTAAGCTAAAAGGATTCTGCAGGTTTCAACAAGTTAAATTCAAGACTTAAGACCATTATTAATGCATTTTAAGGCCTACTTCACATCCATACTGACAAAGTATGAAGAATATGAAGAAAAATGAAGCTACATTTCTTGCAAAATAATCACTTGGCACAGCGCGAGGTATTCACTACTGTGGTGCATATCATTTGGGGGTAAAACGATATGAGAATATGAAAAATGGATGTACTATTCCTTTAATATGCTCCAGAACAGATCATCACACCATTTAACATGTACTGTTCATAAATCTTAGGCCACCATTAAATTAGATATACAGTTACTCCCTCCCGGTTTAACGATGGCACGAGTTATGATATTTCGACTTTATGATGAGAATCCAATAATAAACATAAATACACATTCAGCAGTGGCGCTAGTGACGAGCGCTGGGAAATGAAGTGAGGAATAGGCAGTCAGGCAAGAATCGATTTTTGTTTTTCGCTTTCAATTCATTATTCAATAAATTACAAGAGATATTAAATAATAAAATAAGCTATATGTTGATGTCTTTTTGCTCAACTGCAGTTTAATGTAAGTGTTTTAAACATGTTTAAGGTACACTACTATAATCTCCAGTACTCCGCAGAGGGTGACGTAGGGAGTTAATGGTAGGGAGGTAATGATGGAGAAGAAAAATTAAAAGGGATATCAGGATTACTTGTCCTTCTAAAAAAATTAGCATATTGTGATAAAGTTAATTCTTTTCCGTAATGTAATGATAAAAATTTTACTTTCATATATTTTAGATTCATTGCACACCAACTGAAATATTTCAAGTCTTTTATTGTTTTAATACTGATGATTTTGGCATACAGCTCATGAAAACCCAAAAATCCCTCACAAAATTAGCACATCAATCTCACAAAATTAGCACATCATGAAAAGGTTCTCTAAACGAGCTATTAACCTAATCATCTGAATCAACAAATTAACTCTAAACACCTGCAAAAGATTCCTGAGGCTTTTGAAAACTCCCAGCCTGGTTCATTACTCAAAACCGCAATCATGGGTAAGACTGCC
>JAJAGP010004440.1:0-24002 GCA_025084515.1 Ancistrus triradiatus | reverse complement strand
AAGCTCAAAATCTGACCTTTTGTTCGAATTCAGGGGCAAAAAAAATTCAAAAGGACCGTTCAAGTAAAGATGCCTTCAAAATCCGAGGTTCCACTGTATATGCACATCGGTACTGTCCTTTAGATTTTATAAGAAAGGGCAGAAATCCTAAATCATCTTCAATCCCAGTTAGAAGAACCTACCTTATCCACATGAATGTAGTAGAAATGGTCCTTGTGATAGATGGTTTTGAGAAGCCGCTTCAGCTGACGCACGGCTCGGCCATGGACCATCAGCACAAATGCCACCCTGACTGGGTTGTCCACCTTAGACAAATCATTGTCTATGATGTCAACCTGCTGAGCAGCACTGGATAGGACTATATGACACACAACACAGACTGTTAGTCATTTAAACTAATTAAATCCACTATTTCATTCATAAACCTGGTACACAGTCAAACACCATGTACTAGGTTCATAACGCTTGCACTTAAAAAGCATTCAAACACTATCTGTATCATCACCAAGTAATTAATATGTCCTACCATGCTGTGGGCAGTATTGAGGTAGAGCCTGTGGCATGAGCTCTCCAGCCTGGTGTTTGCACACAATGTTGGCAATCTCCTGCCGGCACTGCCGTGATCCTGCACGGTGCAGAGCTGATAAGGCATCCTTCCCCAAAATCTCACAGCTGGGCACATAGTCACTGCTCGGGACCTGAGGGGCACCCTCGACGCTACCTGGTTCTCCTGGGGCCAGTGGTGGGAATTTTCCAGGTTCCTGCCCTTTCATATCTGTGAAGTTACGGCTGCTGGATGGATCGTAGGGGGCAATGGCGTCTCCACCTCCAGCAGCCTGCCCCACTGGAGTCCTGTACACGACAGAGGACTTCCCTCGTCGTCTGCCCCCCTTCCTAACAGGCCTAGTGACAACTGGCCTCTCCATGCCCTGCTTCCCTTGGCCACGATAACCTCCAGACAGAGCATTCTGCCTCTCCCAGCTCTCAGGTTCCCTCTTGTCTTGACTGTTGTGGTCAGGCAACTTCGATCGTCTGTGGATCCGCTGGAGGGAAAGAGAGCAGATTTAAAAGTCTGATTTGATTCACCGGAACAGCTGAATTATCTACACGCAGACAACAACAAAACTAGACCTGGTGTTGTTTCTAGAGGCATGTGTTCACTTCGTAGCTCATCTTTACAGCTGTATTTAACAGGCACTATTGGAAGTAATCTAAAGGAAGCAAGTTAACCTTTGATGCAGACATTAGAGACATCGCTCACATTGCTTTCTTTCAATTAAGTAATATAGCTAAACTTAAAAATATCCTCCCTTTTAATGATGCAGAGAAACTGGTTCATGCATTTATAACCTCAAGGTTGGATTGCTGTAATGCTTCACTTACTGTATGGTCTAGTAAATCTATAAATGGACTTCAAATAAATGCAGAGGCTCGGGTGCCAACTCAAACTAGAAAATTTGATCGGTCCTGTTCTATCATCACTACACTGGTTACCAGTTAAATTCCACATTGACTACAAAATACTTATTGTAACAAATAAAGCTCTCCATGGCCTAGCCCCACATTATCTGAGTGAACTCAAAGTCTTACAATCAAGCTCGTCTACTTTGTTTGCAGGGTGCAGGACTTCTTTTAGTTCCTAGAATTAAAAAAGTCACAGCATGTGGAAAGACTTTTTTCATACATGGCCCCCAACTATGGAATAAACTTCCCACTTCAGTTTGAGATTCAGACAAACTTCAACTTTTTAAGTCTAGGCTAAAGACACTTATTTACACAGGCTTTTGGCTAGACTTCGACTGGAATGCATGGCTCGGGTTACTGGGGCCAGAGTCTGCAATCATGCCTTGTTCTTGAGCAGGGAGCATCTGGTGGGCGTTGTGACTGGGCTGGGCTGGGCTTTGGTCCTCTTGATCTTGACTTGTGTATCCTTGCTTTAGACTAAGGACAGAGCTGGGGGTCCATAGCCAAAGAGTTTTGAGCTGATCTGGGATGTTGGGTTGCTATCTTCTGTGTATCGGACTACATAATGTGCATATTGTACATGACTTAATTTGAACTGTCACTCCAAGACTTATTTGTTTAGATGAATTAGTTTCATTCTTACATTTATCATCTACGCCACCCAAGGAGGTTGGGTCCCTTTTTGAGTCTTGGTCCTCCCAAGCTTTCTTCCTCATAACACTTAGGGAGGTTTTCCTTGCCACTGTCGCCTTAGGCTTGCTCAATTTGGGATTGGCCCTGGATATTAAAAAATAATCTAAAATTGTAAAGTTGCTTTGAGACAATGCTCCACTGTAAAAAGCGCTATATAAATAAATAAATCTGACTTTCTAATCTAAGCTTTCTAATTACACAGTCACAATGAGTGCATTTACATGCACTTAATCCGATAACTGCAGAAAATCTGATTGTGTCAGTAGTTTGATCAACGAGTTTACATGCACTTGAGTAATCAGATAAATGGAAAACCTCTGGGTTTACATTTACATTTACAGCATTTAGCAGACGCCCTTATCCAGAGAGACTTACAATTGGTACAGTCTTACAATCCAAGCAATTGTGGGTGAAGGGCCTTGCTCAAGGACCCAACAGTGGCAACTAGGCAGAGGTGGGATTTGAACCCTGGACCTTTTGGTCCATAGTCCAGTACCTTACCCACTAGCCTACCACAGTCCCATTAACACGACTCTCACAGAAATGTGTGAAAACTACAAACTTTAATATTAAATAATCAAACCATTCATTTTCTCGAGTATATACTGTGTTTCAGAGTCTCCCCTAAGTATTTGACAGCGGTTTTGCCTTTACTTCTGTGGCGGTTTTAATTCCAGGGTTGCCAGATAAAAGGGGCAAAAAAAACCAAAAAAAAAAACCCGCTAAAGTCAATGGAAAGAGGCCAAATAAAGCTAAGTCTTTTAAAATATGTGGAACTGGCAACCAAAGGGAGAACGCTTGTGAACTTGTGCAGACTGAAAGCACCAATTATAATCGGGTATACTTGCTAAGAGTAATTCAATCACTGGGATAAAATCCAGCTCTCTTTATCAGATTTCAGAGTATGCTGTGTACATGACCACTTGAATAACCAGATAACTGTCGAAATCTGACTATGATAAGAATATTAAGTGCATGTAAACGCACTCATTCTCATAGGGAATGAGAAGTTGAGCTAGGACAAGGTGCCATGTTCTGAGGATCACTGGCATTGTTTGTTCAATAACTCACAGCATGGCAGTTCAAAAACCTGTCACTGTAATATTTGCAATGGTTGGTCGATGCTGTTGTGTTACATACAGCCACAGCAGATCGCACGACTGTTCATGCTAAATTAAAGCACTCGCTGACTTGAGTAGCAAAGGTAGCATCGATAACATTTCTGCTTCAGTAAACGTGTCCTCTCCATTTTCATTCCGGTGAGTTTGTTTACTTGCTGCTCTCTCCCCACTCGCATAAATGCCAAAGCACTGTGCTCGTTTTGAATGGAAGGTCTACATCGGTTTGATTTCATCTGAGGGGCTCTGGTGATTTGCTAAATTTGATTAGGTGCTGAAACGTTTATGTAGTCAGCTAGTAGGAGTGTGTGATATGCATCAGCTGCGATAATATCTTAATTGTTCTTTAACCATGACACGCTATAATATACAGTACATATTAAGTTCCTCGGTTTACGATGCGTTTCATTTATGATAGGTTGTCGAAACAGATCCCCATCATAAATCAGGGAGCACCTGTACTGAACAATTTGCCTGACAGTTACAGAGGCGCCAACAGCAGCAAAACACAGAGGAGGAGGGAGGGGTCACATGTAGACCAGGGTTTTATATTAACAAGAGCATGCAGGCCATGTACACTGAGGTAAAAGCCTCTGCTTTTACTAAAGGTCATTTTGAGTTAGATGCTAGATGCAGATTAGTTCAGAATGCTAAGATAAGAGAAGATTCCCACAAAGGGAATTTGTCCTTCTACTGACAGAGAACTCAACAAACAAAAAAAATATTAAGAACAAAACTTCTAATCAAACTGGTTTCGCCATGTAAAGATGGAAATAAGACATTTCTGCTTGTTAAAGTGTGCTGTGCCTTAAACATATCCAACAGTGATTCAGAATACACATGTACTGCAAGTGTGAGACAAGAAGCTTGAATTTTTGTCATGACACAATAAGCTAGAAATGCAACGATTGCAATTTTCTTGGCTGATTCCGATTTTTTTCTGTCCAAGTATAAATGACAGCATACAGATACAATTGCCCAAGAAAGACAGCAGATGCTGCTGGCTTGTACTATCAAACACTGCAAACTTGCTCAAATTGTACTTTACTACCAGTCTTGATAAGAGCCTTTTACCAGTTAGTGCAAGGGTACAAGTACGAGCAAAGACGCTGAATGGCAACTCACCCCACTCAGGTCGCATATACAGGAAGTCAGTAATCACTGTAATCTACTAAAAACCCACTTTTACGCCAAATCCCGGGCATAAACAATACAACACCATACAAAACAGACACGCAAGAACCCAAAAATAAGTGCGCTCAACGTTGGGAAACAAGCATGCGAGCGGTTCAGCACTAATGGTCTAAGTTTAAATCCTGTCATACACATGAACTGATTTCTGAATGAACGTTAATCAGAGGCCTGTGCTCTTTGTGAGCACAAGTCCTAAATGTGAGGGGCACAGGAGGAGTTTTATGAGACTGATCGAGCGATCACCTGTCACAGCCGGTCACGCTGAAAACCGGCCGATTCCAGTCACCGGCCGATCGATCGGTGCATCTCTACAAAAAAAACTAGATATAAATCCGACATGAACACACTCTACTGGTTCTGTCATTTCTTCAGCTAATCAATAAGGCTGGGAGTATTTTACAATGAATGATCATAGTGATGACCAGAGTCATTCATCATGTCAGTTTTATTAGATTTGGTCCATGTTGTAATGACTTTTTTCCCCCCAGCAAGAGTATCAGAGTGATCAACACAGTAACTGAAAAGCCATCATGCATAAAAATATATTCACACATTTCAGTGGAATGAACTTAATGACCAGCTCAAATTTCAAAGTGTTAGGGTTGAGTGAAAAACTACTATTAAAAAGATTACACAGTTTATAACATTGGAAGTATTGAGCTTGTGTAGTACAATTTCATTTCAATAAACTCATGCATAATGTATGGATGATGTGGTACACAACGTCCATGTGGGGGTGTGGGGAAGTACAGTAGATCAGTTGGATTACTTCAAATCGTACATTGTTTTGCATCGAAGTTCTGATTATTACCAAACAACTATCTTTTTTATTCCTCTGAAGCTGGCACAGGTTTATTGCTAACAAAGAGAGTGATCCTCACAATACGGCGCTGCCATATCGAAATGGAACGCAGCATGACATGACTCACGTAACCCCAATAAAGTCTAGCTCTTACCATAAAAAAATTCTTCCACCCCAAAATTTGTATCTGCACAGAAGTGCAGATCTCCACAATGCCATGAACAACCTTCCGTGGACAGAGTTAACAAGCGCGCACACGAACACACAAATGAACATGGGAGAAAGAAAGCTTAGCAGTCTGGCAGGAATTGTAAACAGAACAAAACAAGGTGAGCTGGAAGGATGCCACATTTCATGCTGCCTAAAAATATCAGCGTCAGGGAGTGAACAAGGCCTCATCAGCACCCGCTCTGGTTGTTCCACTAATATCATCCACCTAAGTAAATCTGCAGCCTGACCCCCCATCGCCTCAATACCCAATAAGTGCACTACTGCTTGTGTAAATACACTGCGACTCAACTTGGCTCTGTGTGAGCACGTATTCCGAGGTTCACTTCACGAATCATTCCACACGACATTCAGCACAAAGACAAGGAGAGAGCCGACTACAGAGTGGACAGGCTTGGCATTTTAAGTAGCCTGCACATTGATTTCCATTTCACTGATACCATTTGTCACCCAGCCTTGTACAGCACCTGCATTACACGGGCATAACATGCATATATGTATAAAACCGACCAGATAACTAGGAAAGCATTTTATCTCTGCCTTTCTGACACTCACCATCAAACATGTAGGACTGACCCAGCTTGCTAATTAAGATGGATGAAGGAACATCTTTTCAAAATGGTAGACAAGCAATTCTGAAACAATTTCCTTTTTCGGAGAGGCTTTCAAACGACTGAAAGCCTAAGGGGCTAAAACGGCCTGTCTAGTATGGTGCAAGCCTCTCTTGTGCTTCTGATCAGTCTCACATAACCGATTCTTTGCCGGTCACGTTTAACTTGTGCAGTGCACGACAGCAGCACAGACACAGCCACACGAACAGCAGTGCTTTTACTAGCTAAAATTCAGAAAGTCTGTATAGCCTAGAGAGCTCTAAACATGACTCAGCCACTTGCGGTTCATCTCAGACTGCTGCTACATTAATGATGAGGAAGCCTTAGATTTCCATTGTCTTTGGAGTGCTACTTAGTCAACTAAATAGTCTCCCTAAATAATGGATTACCAAAGAGAGGGAACCTAATGAGGGTCTATGCATCCATTTCGGACACAGCCATGCCTTCGAGCTCTTCAGAGCGTGCCGTTTGCAATACATGCATAGCGAATATAGGCTGTAGAGGAACTCCGAAAGCGTTCGGAACAACAAATTTACTAAACCGTTTACAACAGCATCACCCCACTGAAAATGTGGAATTTGACAAAACTAACAAAGGCAAAGAGGTTAAAGCTAAAGCAAGCCAGCAGCCCCTGCTATCTTTCTTAAGAAATGAAGAAATTTCAAACTAAAGAAGAGCTATGTGAGTTATAATTCTCAGACCAGTGTTTCTCAATCCTGGTCCTGGCGCCACACTGCTCTCCACAATTTAGTGCTTCTCCTGTTTAAACACACCCACTTTAACTCAATAACGGGCTTGCTAATGAGCTGAGTAGTTTGATCAGGTGTGTTGGGAGCAGGAAAACACAAACATGCAGAACGGTTGGGCGCCAGGACCGGGATTGAGAAACACCGTCTTAGACAGAAAGACAATTGGAATCGGCCAATCATATGTTTAAAAGAAATCAGAAATGGACAGGAAAATTACCTTTACAGTGTAATTATTACAAGTGACATGCATTATGTATCTTTAATTTTCACTGTGTCAACAACAAGCAGTGCTCAAACAAGCCTCAATCATCTGGCATGTACACATTTACACCACAGAAATCTAATCGAGATCAGAGATCAACGTCTGACCTTCCCTCAATCAGCCACAGTTAATTGGTGTCTGTGGATCACTAGTGGCACCACCAGGACCACCAACTCCTCTCCAGTGCAATGGGCTAGTGCATTTGACTGCATATTTTACTTCTTGTGCTCTTCCTGTTGCTACTTTACTGCTGCAAATGGATTAGTGCATTTGGCCACATAACTTCCTTATTGTGCTCCACACAAGTTAAGTTCCTCCTGTCATTACTTTACTGCTTAAATCAGTCTGCTGTTGAAGCCTGTGTGTTCAGGTACCTTGGCGCTCTCCATCCATAAACAAGCTCAGATTGTTTTACCTCTTTGTATCTCATAAAATGCTGTAAAGCTATCATCAGTTTGTTTATTGCCCTTTGGTGGTTCAGTACTTCATTGATACCAATTTCTTCCATTTCAAACCACACCTGCTGGTAAAACAAATCAGTTTCACCTCCTGAACAACTATGAGACCTAACTAAGACTAAAAGAAATGGCCTCCATTTGTCTATAAAAATGTGCCAATTTTTATAACTACCGTGTGAGCCTTTAACAGCATTTCTTGAAGATTTGATGAGTTTGCACCATTACATCTTACCTTCAAGTACTGCCTTTATAAGAGTTAAATGTCAAATGTATATAGTACTGCTAATCTTTCTATAGAGGCTTATTTGAACTGCCTTTTACACTCCAGAGAGTTAATAGACTTCCATAATGCCACATCATCTGTGGTGGCAGAACAAAACAACAGTGTTCTTTTTGTACCAGACAGACTGTTCGGAATGAAAAACCTAAACCCGAAAAAACACACTAAGCAAAACAGAAAACATGACATTCGAGAACACCTCACTAAAGAACACATACTGCAAGTACGCTGGGAAAAGGGGGAGAAAAACCCATGTATGACCCACCACATCCTGCAAAGGCAGGACAAAGCCAAGTTTGAGTCATTGCCACAGACGTGTGATCCAAACACAGCGGAACACTGAGGGAGGCGAGCCAGAGACCACATACCCCAACATAGTGTTAAACCACATGAACTGTAGGGCCCCTTCGTCAAAACCTTCTAGACTATGCCGCCATCACAAGTATTTCGCCCACAAGTGAGTGCTAAATTTAACTGGCAGACACAGTGGAGAGACGTATCCTTGATGTGTCAAGGCATGCATCGAACAATGCTTGAAATAGGTTGCAAGCTGAGAATTTTGGGAATTACTTTGAGTAATTCTGCTAAACTTTACAAAGTAAATCTGGTAAATCTTCAAGAGCGTACCAATATATGCATTTTTGTCCAGGATTAGTGTAAAATAGTCCCATTCGACCACATGTCAAAGCTGGAATTCGCAAACTGATCCTCTGAAAACAGTAGTTCAATTCAAGTGCACTTTAGTGCAAACCGTGCCATGAACGAAACTGATATGCTCTTGAGGCCTGGCATAGAATAATGGGATTTTGTGTACGAATCAATGCTGGGTAAAGACTTCAGCATGTAGGCATGAGCCCAGATAGAGCAAGAATGGTTTGATCCTCTGGCCTTTTACTTGCAGACTGTAAAGTCCTGGGCAAAAGAATGGACCAAACCCAAAATTGTAAAATATTAATCATCTCAGCAACAAATAATTGGTCAGTTATTTAGCAAGAATTAAAGAAACAGATAAAGTAACTTAGTAGGGGCTAGGCTTTCACTTTTATTTCCTTAATTGTTTCAGTCTTGTGGGTTAACTATTTACACAAAGAAGAGTCACTGTTGTTCCACTCTGTGGTTATGGCTTCACACAGTTGACAAGTAGTTGAAACTTCCCAGTTAGTTTGTTTAATGTGAGACCAAATATTCTCTGTAGGTTCAAATCTGGACTCTGACCGACAGACTTGTCCTTAAGCCACTTCTTGGTGGTCTTCACAGTGTGAGTGGGAGCATTATTTTGTTGGCAATTATCGTTCCACTTTTCAACTGAGGAAAACAAGCCTTTCTGCACTATTTTCCTGTACTCCAGCTTTAATTGACTTTTCACAATAACACAGCTCAGAAATACAGGCAACTGAAAAGCTCCCCACTCCATGACACCTCTACCTCCATGCTTAATGGTAGTAGAGAAGCATTCCCTTGTATTTCTCACCAGATTTTCAAAAGACACCTCTCTGAAACATCAGCATGTAACTCAAATCGTGACTCATTTGTCCACACAACTCTGCTGAACCACACTTTCCACATTCTGTCAGACAGTTCATTCTGCCCTACCTGTTTTTCTTTATAGTAAAGGCGTTTGTTTTCTAGACACAAAACCGACATCAGACAACGTTCTGGTTACTCTTCTTCTTGAAAGAGTCTTGTTTTCTAACACCTTGAATTCTGCTGGCAGTTTTGAAAGGGTTTTTGTTCTGTCTTTGAGAAACAAACAAATGTCGCAGGAGGTCATCTGGCTGCTGAAGAGGCTTTGGGGCCTTCCCGGATACTTCCTCCAGCAGCCTCCCTGTTATTCAAAGCATTCCACCCATTTCCTTTAATAAATGAGAAGTAAAATAGGGATTTCTTGTGCCTTTAAGAATCTTGGAACTTTCTAAGATAGGTGCATTGGAATGACAAAGCCCAGGCTATGTGGTTTCTAACAGCAATGCCTGTATAACATTGTGTATTGAGACTTTCTCACTCATTACCTGGGAACTTACAAGACCTGCCTATTGTAGATATTTCTACCTGTTAGCTATCTGCAAAAGTATGCTCATACTCCATGAGTCTCCTAAAAACAAAACAATTACCAGATGCTTTGACACAAACATCCATTCAACTTTAACGGTTGTGGTCTAGAGATTATAAGAGGAAAAGGGAAATAAAAACCTGTCTTAACTCAATCTTATTCATGTCTGAATGACAGAAACCTAGTATGAGCAAACCCTTGCAACATCTGCTGACAGAAAAAGAGAATAGCATTCTTAAAAAGCAGAAAACAAGGTAGTGCTCCACAGTTTGCGTTTTCGGTAAGTGTTTCAAGTTAAGTAAAAGATACAAAGACAGTTAACAACACTTTCCTTTAATATTGACTAAAGTCACATTTGTTTAATTACATAGCAGTTCATATAAACAGACCTAACGGAGATAGAAAGTGTGCTACAGATCCTGGAGTTGCATGGGATATTCAACCACTAGCACTATGCTTTTGTTGTCTGTTTAATTTCTGAACAAAATGGTTCTAAGTTTTATTTCAGTATATCAAGCTTCCAGTCTCATAAAATGTGTTTTCTGGTAAATATTATGCTTCTTCATTATTCTTTAGAACAATGCTCACTGTAATCGGATACAATCTAGGAACAGCAACATTACTTCCCGAGATCATAAATGTTCATTAGAAACTGTCCATAAACAAGCTATTTAGCATCCTAGCATTAACTGTGGGCTAGTTAACGTCACGTCGTTACATAAGAAACAAATGGCTTCCATGTAATCTCTAAAGTTAATTGGTAAATTGTGCTGTACGTTGTAATTATCCAATGTCTCCAAGTACGCTGTAACAGCAAGTGCAGATTCCTGAATTAAAGAATACAGTGGTGCTTGAAAGTTTGTGAACCCTTTAGAATTTTCTATATTTCTGCATATATATGATCTAAAACCTCATCAGATTTTCACATAAGTCCTAAAGATAAAGAGAACCCAGTTAAACAAATGAGACAAAAATATTATACTTGGTCACTTATTTATTGAGGAAAATGATCCAATATTACATATTAGTGAGTGGCAAAAGTATGTGAACCTCTAGGATTAGCAGATAATTTGAAGGTGAAATTATAGTCAGGTGTTTCCAATCAATGGGATGACAATCAGGTGTGAGTGGGCACCCTGTTTTATTTAAAAAACAGGGATCTACCAAAGTCTGCTCTTCACAAGACGTTTGTGGAAGTGCATCATGGCACGAACAAAGGAGATTTTTGACGACCTCAGAAAAAGTTGTTGATGCTCATCAGGCTGGAAAAAGTTACAAAGCCATCTCTAAAGGGTTTGGACTCCACCAATCCACAGTCAGACAGATTGTGTACAAATGGAGGAAATTCAAGACCATTGTTACCCTCCCCAGGAGTGGTGAACCAAAAAAGATCACTCCAACAGCAAGGCGTGTAATAGTTGGGGAGGTCACAAAGGACACCAGGGTAACTTCTAAACAACTGAAGGCCTCTCTCACATTGGCTAATGTTAATGTTCATGAGTCCACCATCAGAAGAACACTGAACAACAATGGTGTGCATGGCAGGGTTGCAAGGAGAAAGCCACTGCTCTCCAAAAAGAACACTGCTGCTCATCTGAAGTTTGCTAAAGATCACATGGACAAGCCAGAAGCCTATTGGAAGAATGTTTTATGGACAGATGAGACCAAAATAGAACTTTTTGGTTTAAAAGAAAGCGTTATGTTTGGAGAAAGAAACACTGCATTCCAGCATAAGAACCTTATCCCATCTGTGAAACATGGTGGTGGTAGTATCATGGTTTGGGCCTGTTTTGCTGAACTGAAAGCAAAGGTTCACATACTTTTGCCACTCACTAACATGTAATATTAATAAGATCATTTTCTTCAAGAAAAAAATGACCAAGTATAATTTTGTCTCATTTGTTTAACTGGGTTCTCTTTATCTACTTTTAGGACTTGTGTGAATATCTGATGATGTTTTAGCTCATATTTATGCAGAAATATAGAAAATTCTAAAGGGTTCACAAACTTTCAAGCACCTCTGTATAATGCTGAATATGTTGCTGAAATGTCTTCTGAAGATACTATTACACCGCATTTGGAAGAAACTTCTCTTTCCTGAAGAAATGACTGTAGTCTAAACATCTGACAAGGTGAATGCCATCTGAGTACAAGCAGTGGAAATTGTGTGCTTTGTGGATGGTGCCCATTATGTATTTTTCTAACCTTGAGCCCCTGCCTTCCAAAATGTCTGGGCAAAGGCCATGAGAACGCATGCCGAGTATGAATATGCCACTTTTTTTATCCTTTAAAATGGAAAAAACATCATAACACAGGTGGAACAGAGTACGCCGTGTAATACAGACCCTATTCTCTTTGACCAGACATTTTGTGAAGGACAAGGGTAATAAGGGTCAGAGTGAAACCACAACATTGTGCAGTATTTCATCCACGCTGTCCTTTCAGCCTGCAAATCAATGGCCTCTTTCATCACTTTCCCATTATGCTGGGTGTGCTGGCTCAGAAAGAGGTCACACTTAGCTGTAAACTGCACTCTGGTGGGAAAGCTATCCTCGCGCCTCTCGTGCAATCGGTGAAAATCATGGTGCAAGATGAAAGGCTCTCAGCCTCTCCGAATGTGGCTTTAACTTCTGTCAGAACCATTAAGTTCTGCAGCATCCTACTAGTTTGGGTGAGGGCAACAGCTGTTCTGCCAAAGCTCCTGCAGCTACCGCTCGTCGTAAACGACACATCGTGTCTTCCGTGCACGTTGCACTATGCTCGCACGGAGCTTCTGCTGCATCCGAGCTCTCATAACTTGCTTGAAACAGCAAAATCCCTCCCGATGGGACGAATGATCTGTTTCTCCTTTGAATCCAAGCCATGGCTTTACCCTCAGGGCAGAGCAGCACATGGCAACAGCTTTTCTGTGCATGTGTATGTATAAATACATTTCTCTCCCCATTAAAGAAGGGTGGCCATTCTGATCAAGACATTACCATCCCAGTTATTAGAGAGCTGTGACAGAGGTGTGTACCCATGAGGACTAATTAAGAGCAACAACAATTTCCATAAATAATTCAAGCTGCTCGACCTCGAGGGTCAGACACATCTCAAAAAACAGCATAAATATTCAATACATCTCTTCCACAGAGCCAATGAGAAAAGCACTAGGCTAGAATTTCAGTGTTTTTATTGTTGCTTACGTTATTAGGTCAAAAGCAGCTGCTGATACATGTCTGCTATGCAGACTAAATACAACACGTTTATATAAAACCTCATGACCTCCGGCTTTAAAAAAAAAAAACATGTCAAAGTGAAAACTGCAGTTATGCATACTGACAGCACAGAAAAAAATGTTGCCACATCAAATCAACAAGTGACCTCGTTTTCACCTTGTACTTAATGCATTTTGTATCTGCACAGTATCCTGACAAGATTTTTATCACATAGTTACACACCCAAATGCATCAGCCGCATCCAGTGCAGACTGCATTACAGCACTGAATATTATATGCAAAGCAAATGATCATACTTGACCATGAAACAACCTAGTGTAGATGAGCTACGCTGATAGAGAGGGATACAAACAACAATCTAAATTAGGGCTGGGCAATTCATTGAAAATTAACCCAAACCGATTAATGCTACTTGATT
Source organism: Ancistrus triradiatus (assembly GCA_025084515.1). Lineage (NCBI taxonomy): Eukaryota > Metazoa > Chordata > Actinopteri > Siluriformes > Loricariidae > Ancistrus > Ancistrus triradiatus. The sequence continues at coordinate 10,457 of JAJAGP010004440.1, read as the reverse complement.
AATAAACACTGCTTGTGCCCTTCATTCTCTCTCTTTCATATTCCTACACACCTCCATCCCAGCCCCATGCTAGCCATCCTATTCATGTACCACTTCTTCTGACCTGTACACCATTTCCTTAATCACATCCTCTGCTATTTAAACCCCTTGTCTGAAGCAGTCAGGCAATTTCGCATGCTTTTAAAATTTGTTGTGCTCCACGTCCAAACCTTTGCTCCATAAGCTGTGTTTTTATCTCTTCTCTACAATCCAACCTGACATTAAACCTTTTTACAGTCAAAGATTTGGGTCTATTTTCGGTTTTATGAGAACCAAAAAGTGCTACTGCTGACCATATCTGGCCAAACTTTTGCAATGGTCATCTATAATTTGTGGTCCGACTACTGGCCTTGTCACTGAAACACAAATGGCAATTTGGTTATTCTTTATATTATTCTGCAAAGTTCTTTCTTAAAAGCAAACCAAAATAAAAGCCATTTTTGTCTGTTATGGCACATCAGAATGTAGGGGAGAATCTGTAAGTATTAAGAGATCATTCATATATAGAAATGAGTTTGGGCTAATACGTTTACAGTCTAAGCAGTCGCGCCTCAACTTCTGTACTTGGAGAAGGAAAAATATCTCGTTTCCATAATAAAGGCGGCAAGGATTCCCTCAGGCCAGCAGCATAGGGTTTGTGTAAACTTATTTTTAGGTCAGGACATATTTGAGCACAAAGGGTGATTTGAAATAAATCTACTCACAGGAAATTAAGGTCCGAGTGAAGCAGCTAATGCATTTCTCAGACTGTTGTGATAGACTTGATGCAAAGTTTGAAAAACAGGATCCATATGTAGTCTGGTGGACTTACAGGACACTACAGAAATATGTAGGCCTAATCATTTCGGACGGGACTTTAAGGAACGCAACAGGCTTAGACACAAACACATTATTATCTATCTACACAGGATTTACACTTACCCGCTACTTTATTAGGTACACCCGTTCAACTGCATGTTAACGCAAATATCTAAATCAGCCAATTACATGGCAGAAACTCAATGCAGATGACATGTACACAAGTTCAAACTGAGCATGACAGAGGGAAAGAAATGTAGTTTAAGTGACTTTAAACATGGCATGGCTGTTGGTGCTAGATGGGCAGGTGTGAGTATTTTAGAAACTGCTGATATACTGGAATTTCCCCCCACAGCCATCTCTAGGGTTTAAAGAGAATGGTCTAAAAAGAGGGAAAAAAATCCCATGAGCAGCAGTTCTCTGGGTGAAAATGTCTTGCTGAAGCCAGAGGAGAATAGCCAGACTGGTTCGAGGTGATAGAAAGACAACAGTAACTCAAATAACCACTCGTTACAACCGAGGTATGCAGAAGAGCATCTCTGAATGCACAGCACATCAAACCTTTAAGCAGATGGGCTACAGCAGCAGAAGACCACACCAGGTGCCACTCCTGTCAGCTAAGAACAGGCAACTAAAACTACAATTTGCATGGCCTCACAAATTAGACAAGAGATGACTGGAAAAATGGTCTCAAGACCACTGGTCTCGACAGAGTAAGAACTGGGCATGGATTCATTCTGCCTTGTATCAACAGTTCATGGCTGGTGGTTGTGGTGTAGTTGTGTGGGGGACATTTTCTTGGCACATGTTTGGGCCCCTTAGTACAAACTGAGCATCGAACAGCCTACCTGAGTATTGTTGCTGACCATCCCCTCATAACCAGTGTACCCATCTTCAAATGGCTACATCCTGCAAGATAATTCATGGTAGCCTAGCGGTTAAGGTACTGGACTGTGGACCAGAAGGTCCAGGGTTCAAATCCCACCTCTGCCAAGCCCACTGTTGGGTCCTTGAGCAAGACCCTTAACCCACATGCTTGGAGTGTAAGGTTGTATCAATTGTAAGTCGCTCTGGATAAGGGCGTCTGCTAAATGCTGTAAATGTCGCAAAGCTCAAATCACCTCAGTCTGGTTTCTTGAACATGACAATGAGTTCACTGTTCTCAAATGGCCTCCACAGTCACCAGACCTCAATCCTATGGGAGATTCGGATCATGGATGTGCAAACGGCTAAAAGCAGCACCTGAATGATGCGATCATTTCAATTTGTTTCCAGCACCTCCTTGAAGCGATGCTACAAAGAATGAAGGCAGCTTTGAAGGCAAAAGTTGCTCTAACCCGGTACTAGCAAGGACAATCCTAGGAAAGGATTTTATTTACTTGATTCTGCTGACGAATAAAACAAAGTAAGCAATCAGACGCTTTCCAGATACAATTTATGTTTGTAAACAAAAAGGAAAAACTATTAGGGTGCGTTAAGGCAGCGTGATCGACTCATTTAACATGTCATTAGTGATATCAGTAGTGAAGAGCTGATCCATGACAAGCTGAAGTTCAACGTGGCAGCAGATGAGTTACTTCAACCAAATGTATTTCTATGATCAATGATCAACAGCATTCATCCACTGACTTCATTCACATCGAAAAGCAGAAGTGAGCTACTTTACGATCTCGTTTTCACCAAGCCTCGTCTACTATGTGCTACAAACAGGGAACATACGCAACACTTTGTACAGCTTGCATTCACGTAGTTACCAGAACAGCTGTTTATTATGAACCAGGGCTCGCCCCCGGCTTTTAAATCCCTCTCGCGTCCACACGGTTCGAGTGTGTATGAACAGTTAGCTAGCTAGCACGGCTCAGCATTAACACCACTGCTACACAACGGCTCCTAATCCAGTGTAACATACTGCTATTACATTAAACATGAACTGGACTGTCCGCTTCGTTTTCGGGGCTAACTTTAGCCCGTTAGCTAACTGTACGATTCAATTAGCTCAGGCAAGGCTGCGCGTTTTCTGCTTTACTTCCACCAGCTGACAATAAAAACATCCTCACCTCGGCGTCTCCATCCTCCAGACTCCGTAAACTCCATACCACCAAGCCTTGTATCAGGAGAATTGTTAAAGCGACCGCAATAGCGAGTTTGTATCGTCGGAGAAGCTTCTGTACGCGGGTACTCGCCACCATTTTCCCCGTGGTTTACGTTTAACCAGCGAATCGTGACTCAGTGAGTCGGCTCAAAAATCCACGCATTGAATCGAACGTCTGGGTAATTCAAACAACTCCGAATCAATTGAAGTCTGATACCGATGAGTACGCGAGCCCAAATCAATCAAAACAATCAAAAGACGTTGTTCAGGTTGCTCGTTTTTTATATAATTAAAGTATATGATATAATTTAATTCGCACATCTCTGCTGTAAACGTGTTTTTCCTATTAATAAGGGAGAAACAAGGCTTTTAGTGCTAGCATTGCATTTGAGGTGACTGATATGCACAAACATCATCAAATATTAAAAGGCAAATGCATCAATAATAAATTAGAAAAAAAATAATCTTGCTTTGTTTACACATTTTGAAAACCATCTTTGACCACAAATGCTAGTGCATGTTTCATCGTCATATTATCATTATTGTCAGTTTATTACTTTCATTATTACTCTGTGTCCTGTTTCTGTTGGTGAGGATTGTGGTGGCAGCAAGCTGAGAAGGTCAGCCCAGACTTCTGTACTACAGATCCAGTTCTTCCTGGGAAATCCCCAGACATTGCAAAGGATCTGTGACATTTAAGCCCCTCCAGAGAGTCCTGTGTCTCCCCTGGGGTTTCCTCCAAGAGGGATGTGCCAGGAATACCTCTAATGGAAGCCAACCAAAGAACATCCTTGTGAGATGTCCAGACCTCCTCCTTATCCAAAGGTTCTGCGGCTCTGCTCCAAGGTTTCCTTGGAACCAGGCCTGGGGTTGGTGTTTGCAAGGGAGTGCGTGGTGACAGGGGGTTGTAGAGGAGCCTATCTCAGAGAACATTGGGATGCCAGTCCTTGACAGGGATGCCACAAATCACTGTTGCAGCAAAATGATAACCTGGCTTGTCTCACCACTCATAGACTTTAAGTAACGCCCAACCTGGCTGAAAGGCACTGCCAGGTCTTCTGGGTCATCGCAGTAGTGGGTTAGTATGTTAGACTGCCGTGCCATCTGAGTGGTGTTTATTATTATTATTATTATTATCATTATCATCATCATCATCATCATCATCAAGACCCTTACATGTTTATTAAATGTGGTGTAAATTCAGGTAAAGTGGGGATTCCCCCAAAGTTTAATTCTTACATATATCATCTAAGCTGCCCAAGGAGGATGGGTCCCTTTTTGAGTCTTGGTCCACCCTTATATGAGTCTTGTCTTCCTTATAATATTTAGGGAGTTTTTCATTGCCACTGTCGCCTTGGGCTTGCTTAATTAGGGCTGTGAGTCTAGATAATTGTAAAACTGCTTTGAGACATGCTCTTTTGCAAAAATGATCCAATATTACATATTAGTGAGGGCAAAAGTATGTGAACCTCTAGGATTAGCAGTTCATTTGAAGGTGAAATTAGAGTCAGGTGTTTTTAATCAATGGGATGACAATCAGGTGTGAGTGGGCACTCTGTTTTATTTAAAGAACAGGGATCTATCAAGTCTGCTCTTCACAACAGGCGTTTTTGTGGAGTTTAATCCATGGCAAAAACAGAGAAGATTTCTGAGACCTCAAAAAAGGAGGTTGTTGATGCTCATCATGCTGGAAAAGGTTACAAAACCATCTCTCATAGTTTGGACTCCACAATCCACAGCTCAGACAGATTGTGTACAATGAGAAATTCAATACCATTGTTACCCTTCCCAGGAGTGGGCGACCAACAAAATCACTCCAAGAAGCAAGGCGTGTAATAATTTGTCGCGGTCTTGTTCACAAAGGACCCCTGGGTAAACTTCTAAGCAACTGAAAGGCCTCTCTCACATGTCTAATGTTTAATGTTCATGATTCCACATCAGAGCCACTGAACCAACATGGGTGAGGGGGAGGGGGGGGGTGGGGGGGGGGGGCATGGCGTGGTTGGAAGGAGAAAGACAAAACTGCTCTCCCAATGAACATTGCTGCTCGGCTCAGTTTTTGCTAAAGATCACATGGAGCGAGCCAGAAGGCTAACTGGAAAAATGTTTTGTGGATGGTGAGACCAAAATAGAACTTTTGTGGGTTTAAAAGAAAAACACTGGGGCATTCCTAAGCATATGAACCTTATCTCATCTGGAAACACGGTGGTGGTAGACTGGTTTGGCCTTTTTTGCTCATCAGGGCCAGGACGCCTTTGCCATCATTGATGGAACAATGATCTGCATTATATCAGAGAATCTCTAAAGGAAAATGGGGCAGGACAAATCTGTCATGAACTGGAATCTTCAAGATGAAGGTGGGTCATGCAGCAAGACAACGACCCTAAGCACACAAGCGTTCTACCAAAGAATGGTTACCGAAAATAAACCAGATGTTTTGAAATGGCCAAAGTCAAAGTCCTGACCTAATTTAATTGAGATGTTTGTGGAAGTCCTGAAGGTGAGCAGTTAATGTGAGGAAACTCACCAACACCCGAGCTGAGCTGTTTTCTGTATGGAGGAATGGGCTAAAATTCTCCAAGCCTGTGGTTGGCAGGACTGTCAACAGTTACAGGAAACCGTTTATTGCAGTTTTTGCTGCACAGGGGGTCACACCAATTACTGAAGTCACAGGTTCACATACTTATTGTCACTCACTAATATGTAATATTTGATCATTTTCCTCAATGAATACATGAGCAAGTGCAATATTTTGGTCTCATTTGTTTAACTGGGTTCTCTTTATCTATTTTGTGTGAAAATCTGATGATGTTTTAGGTCATATTTACGCAGAAATATACAAAATTCTAAAGGGTTCACAAACTTTCAAGCACCACTGTATTGTAGAACACTATCAATAATACAGTCATTGTTTCCATGTACTGTGTAAAGCACATGAACTCAAAACTCACAATGAAAGGCGGTTGTCGGGAAAACCAAAAAAGTGCTGACGTGAAACAAGTAATCTGCAAAACCCTTTCATGAATTCTTAAGTGAAAGGTATTTGTTACAGTAAGCTCTTGTGTGCCATAACAGGCGGTTCTGGATAGTGAATAATAAGCTTTAATGTGTGGGCATGTTAAATCTGGCAGGAAAAAATGCAGAATTAAAGCTTAAAGCCCATGTGAGCTTTACTGTGTCAATCACGTTTCGGCTGTCCAACTGAAGTCTGATTAATGCTTTCCTTCATGCATGTCCAGGTTCTCACCCTCAAAACAGAGGAAGCAGCTTGAAGATGCAGCAGCTGAAAAACTGTGCTTCGGTGGAAGAGTGAGCTCATGTTCCAGCTAGGTGGCACTGTTGAGTGAAATGCTGTACAATATACAGTATATCCAAAAAATAGTGTAGGTATTTTAGTCTAGTTGTGTGAAAGTAAAAATGCTGATAGTACATTTACATTTATGTCATTTAGCAGACACTCTTATCCAGAGTGACTTACAGCTGATACAATCTTACAATCCAAACAATTGTGGGTTAAGGACCATGCTCAGGTATTCAACAATGGCAGCTTGGCAAAGGTGGGATTTGAACCCTGGACCATCTGGACCATACTAGAGTACCTTAACTGCTAAGCCACCATGTGATAGTAAAATATTAATCCAGTAAAAGGCCACTTGTACAAAAGTACAACAGTACTTTTTTTAAATGCACTGTAATTGTAAAAGTGAAATTACTTTCATGTACTGTGGTTATAAAGTTACATTGTTTGTTTTTCATTTAAATGTTCCTTCTAAATTACCCATCTGAAGTGAATAAAGTGAGTCATCATGAACAGTAAACACTTTCTTCTGTGGCAAGAAAAGCCAATAGCATAAAAGCAGACAAGCTTTCCATTTACGGTTTATAGGTATGTGCCGTTTAATGTCCATCCAATCAACATTCATTCACTTTAACAGCTGAGGTCTTAAAAATAGAATAAATTATAATGGGAAATAAAAATCTTTCTTTTACAGTGGTGCTTAAAAGTTTGTGAACCCTTTTTCTATATTTCTGCATAAATAAGATAAGATAAGATAAGATAATCCTTTATTAGTCCCACAGTGGGGAAATTCACCTTGTTGCATCAGCAAAGGAACAGTACAGCACTCAGTATAAGAAAGATTCCAGTAATAATTACAAATAATTACAAATAATTACAAACGATTGCACTTAGGAGAAAAATATTGCACATTGTGATTTCATAAGTAAATTAACCGTGAGTTGTGAGCTGGAGCAATGCCTGGTTTGTAACATCGTTATTACAGCAGCCGGAAGGAAGGACCTGCGATAGCGCTCCTTCCCACATTTGGGGTGAAGCAGCCTGTCACTGAAGGAGCTACCCAGTGCTTCCAAAGTCTCATGCACGGGGTGGGAGTCGTTCTCCAGCATGGATGCTAGCTTGGCTAACATCCTTCTTTCTCCCACCACCTGCACCGGGTCTAAGGGGCTCCCCAGGACAGAGCTGGCCCTCTTAATACGTTTATCAAGTCTCTTTCTGTCTGCTGTAGAGATGCTGCTGCCCCAGCATACCACTCCGTAAAAGATGGCTGATGCCACCACTGTATCAAGGAAAGTCCTCAGGAGTTCCCCTCGCACTCCAAACGACCTCAGTCTCCTGAGTAGGTAGAGTCTGCTCTGACCTTTTTTATAAAGTACAGTTGTGTTCACTGACCAATCCAGTTTGTTATTTAGATGAACACCCAGGTCCATAAGAGTCCACTCTCTCAATGTCCATTCCCTGGATGTTCACTGATGGTAAAGTGGGTCTGCACCTGCGGAAATCCACCACCAGTTCTTTAGTCTTCCCCACGTTTAACTGGAGGTGGTTCAGCAGACACCAGTCTACAAAGTCCTGAATCAGTACTCGCTGTCCTCGTCATTGTTTATAAGACCGACAATCGCTGAGTCATCAGAGAACTTCTGGAGGTGACAGTCCGGTGAGCTGTACATGAAGTCAGCCGTGTACAGGGTGAAGAGGAACAGTGCCAGGACCGTTCCCTGAGGGGCCCCTATGCTGCTGACCACCATATCAGACACGCAGTCCCGTGCCCTCACATACTGTGGTCGGTTGGTGAGGTGTCCAGTATCCAATTGGGAGAGATGCTGTCCCTCTGGCGTATGTGTTACAAGCACCGGGAGAAATATAATGTCCTAAAACATCATCAGTTTTCACACAGGTCCTAAACAAGTAGATAAGAGAACCCAGTTAAACAATGAGACAAAAATATTACACTTGCTCATTTATTTATTGAGGAAAATTATTTCAATATTACATATTAGAGAGTGGCAAAAGTATGTGAGCCTTTGCTTTCAGTATCTGCTGTGACCCCCCTGTGCAGCAATAACTGCAACTAAACGTTTCCTGTAACTGTTGATCAGTCCTGCACACCGGCTTGGAGGAATTTTAGTCCATTCCTCTGTACAGAACAGCTCCAACTCTGTGATGTTGGTGGGTTTCCTCACATTCACTGCTCGCTTCAGGTCCTTCCACAACATTTCTATTAGATTAAGGTCAGGACTTTGACTTGGCCATTCCAAAACATGAACTTTATTCTTCTTTTACCATTCTTTTAATAAACAGACAAGATATCTGAACAATCCGATTTATGACTTTTACTACGAGGGCTGATCCATAGTGGTCTAACACCTTCTGGACATACTGAACAAGGTGGTACATACTAGTCCTTCATAAATAAATTAAACGATTGTACTTGTAAGATTCGTGGATTATTTTTGAATGCGTTACACTGAAAATTAAGCTATGAAAAGTAGGAAAACAATCTTGTGCTCTTTCGTGTGGGCTGTTCATAATTTAACATCAAGCCTAAGTTTATGCGTTTTTTAATGTGTTTTAACAAATATGTGTGCGAGTTCGGTGGGGTTGGTAGCAGAAGGGATACCCACTATATACACTGCATCCCACTGAATGCCACTGTCTGTATGCTTCGTACGTTTTTGGTGTAATTTTGTGGGCGTTCACAAACCTTTGCCTATATAATGTTAAGAAGGAGACGTTCTCTGTATGCCAAGTGCAAAGATGTTATTAAATGTATTCTTTTTGGCCACTAGGTGGAGTTATAGACCACCACAGGATATACTGGTTCCTCACTAATCATACGTATATCGCATGGAAAGGTACAAAATAACAGCAGAACTTTCATTCATTCATTCACTTTTTAACCGCTTAATCCTGATCAAGGTCGCGGAAAAGCAGGCGCCTAGACGGCAGCACAGGGCGCAAGGCCTGAACAACCCTAGACAGGGCGCCAATATATCTTTTGTCTGGTCATCTTCATTTCATTAATTAATATGCGTCAATCCCCGAATTTCAGTTAAGGCCTCCAACACTTATAATAATTGGGACGGCCATTCCTATTCACAACAGTTAAAAGACACTTTGGTACTGAGGATACCAAGCGATTAAGTATTTCAGTTCTTATGTTGTCCCATTACTCCTGCAAACTCGTATTAAGGTGTGCAACGGCTAAAAATGTCGTCATGGAGGCAGCATATATTGCCTAAAATCTCACTTTTCTGCATGGACACCTACGCAACCCCATACCATGATCCATGTCCCTGGATTTTGGATTTATTGCTGATACCAGTTTGGATAGTCATATAAAGCGTCCCTTTCTTCCAAAATCGACTGGAATACGGTTCGTCTGACCACAATACACCATCTGTGAATGTTTGATAGAGTCCTTGAATTTTTAATGATATTAGAATATGAGGAAGAGGAAGAATATGTAAATCCATTCCAATCTTTCTTTGAGGAGCATTGTTTTTAAACATCTCTATAATTTTCCCACGCATTTGCTGACAAACTGGAGATACTTTCTTCTCAAAGACTTTTGTACCAAATCACATACAGTGGGGCAAAAAAGTATTTAGTCAGCCACTGATTGTGCAAGTCCTCCTACTTGATGAGAGATGACAGAGGTCTGTAATTTCCATCACAGGTACACCAACTATGAGAGACAAAATTAGAAAAAAAAAAACAGGAAATCACATTGTAGGATTTTTAAAGAATTTAATTGTAAATCATGGTGAAAAAATCCCCCCATAAACAAGTAAGACTTCTGGATCTCACAGACCTCTATCTTCTTCTTTAAAAAGCTGTTCTGTCCTCCACTCGTTACCTGTTTGACTTCGTTATCTGTATAAAAGGCACCTGTCCACACCCTCAAACAATCAGACTCCAAACTCAATCATGGCCAAGACCAAAGAGCTGTCGAAGGACACCAGGAGGAAAATTGTAGACCTGCAGCAGCCTGGGAAGAGTGAATCTACAATAGGCAAGCAGGTTGGTGTGAATAAATCAACTGTGGGAGCAATTGTAAGAAAATGGAAGACATACAAGACCATTGATAATCTCCCTCGATCTGGGGCCTCATGCAGGATCTCATCCCATGGGGTCAAAATGATCATGAGAACGGTGAGTAAAAATCCCAGAACTACACGGAGGGACCTGATGAATGACCTGCAGAGAGATGGGACCAAAGTAACAAGG